>JAVALU010000143.1:0-12883 GCA_030770095.1 Gila robusta
GGTTGACCTTGCCTAGCATATATTTATGCTGCTGAGCTGGCATCTGCAAGCCTGTTGATACAGTGACAATAATGACAGTATGTTAAGCTGTCAATTTACATCTAGACTGGCAGCCATGTACTGATGTTACTGATGTTTAACAGTATCCACATAACACATGGCTGCCAGTCTAGATGTAAAAAATAGGTTGTTAGATCTCAAAGTAAGAATAATCCTGTTAACACATGACACTGCGGTGCTTGATTGGCCCTTTTAATTTAAACGCAAAGAACAATTGGACAACAGCCTCCCCTCAATCTGCTTCGGTGTGGAAACTCAGAGTAGGTTTTTTTAGCTAAGATTTTCGTTTATTTTATCATACTGATAACTGGGACAGGTAAAAACAAATGCAACTATATATCCAACTATTTTGATTTGATTATTTATTGTCAATGCAGTTTTTGTTATTGATATTTGCTGTCACAGCAATTTTGAGAAAGATGCAGTAATAAGGATGTTACTGGGTTTTTTCTTTCTTCACCAGATGCTTATGTCTCTGTACTGTACCTATGCACCTACATTTCCCATGATCTCAGTGATGTGGAACTAGTTTATTACATTTCCTTTAATAAAGTTGTAAAGATGGAATTCAACATCACTCTTGAAAAGTTTCTGGGTTTTACAGGGATTGGAGTGGGTTATACACACTTCTTGAACAACAATACCTTGTTGGGTTTTAGAAATGTGGTAAACACATTCTGCAAAATAATGGAAATTACTCATTGTTGATAAATTGGGTAAGCTGGGAAAACCTCTTAGGTTCTAACTTTAACAGAAACTGCGCTTGTAAAACAACTAAAAAAGGTTTATTATCTTGAGGTCTTCTGCAATATGTATTGTCATGCATTGTGAGTAGTAGTGAGATACATTTCTACTCTTATTAGTTCAGTGCTGTGCAACCCATAATCAGAGGGTTTGACATACTGTATATTCAAACACACATATGGACTAAACACTGCACATGTGCACGCACTGTTTTGTGCAGATAAGCGGGCATGGAGCGTGTTGAGTGTTTTCTGTTAGAACGGTGTTGTGTTATGCTAATGATCTTTGCAAAGGAAGTGAATCAATCAATCAAAACTAACTTTAGCTGGACAATAACTTTATTCTAGAGCTGCTGTAAAGCCAAAACAATCTCTGTTACTGTAATTTCTTTAAGTAATTTAATAATCAAATTAAATAAAATTTAATCACCATAAAATAATCCCCCAAACAGCTGTAGATATCAAACAAAAAAATATATATTTAATTTTAAGTGTTTTTTTAATCACTGTGTAGTGTGTGGGTGACGTAGAGATCACCCATTGGGTATATCAAATGAGGAAGTGCGTATTTAAATGGGCTGTGCCAGTAGGGTGATGTGATCGGTTGTAACACCCGCCCTATTGGTTGGTTATCATTCCGGCTCGACGTGCTGCAGGAGAAAAGGTATGCGTGAGTGTTTGCGTTTGATCTGTTTGTTGGGGATTTGACAATAAATATTCTTTGTTGGCGCTGGTATAGGCTGGTAGTATGCGAATCAGTTGGACCACTTGACGAGCAGCGGGTCTGGGGTTGGCCAGTTGTCTATTCAGGTGAGTGGCGTTCACGTGGGTTCGGGGTTGGTGTATGTGTGCTTATAGTGTGTATTATTGCAGCGTTCTGTGGCGTTGCCGTTTAGTGGCGTCTGCACACCGGCTGCAGTTCATCTACATAAGGGAAATCGTCATCCGTGGCTGGACATCACATGCTGCAATATCTGGCAGTAGCGCGAGCAGTCCGGTCGGCGCTGTTGTCTCGCCCGTATTTTACGATTGTGTGTGTGTTTTCAGTCAACCTGGATTGTGTTTGTTTGTCTAGAAATGCCATGGTGAATTAAATTGTCTAGTTTCTTTTTTTTAGAATTGATTTTCAGTTCTGTTGTTTGTTTTTCATCTAATTGATTTATTGCATAGCTTGACTGATTTTGTTGTTTTTTTGTTTTTTGTGGTGTGATTCGTGACTAAACGGAGTTTTCTTGTGTTTGTAGATTTAGTATGGTGATTTATTATTTTCCTTTTTTTGTATGATTTTGTAATGGGAATGCTGGGTTTTGGGGCACGGAAGCCCAGCTGTCTGTTCCATCTCGTCCTAATTAATTTGTTTTGTATTATTTTGACAGTGACGAGAAGTTGGATATTGTATTGTCTGTTTATTCTTTCTATTTCCATGCAGGAGCTGAGGGCCACTTACGTGGGTGTCCTAGGGCTGTGGTAGTGGGGTCTCCCGTTCACGTGAGAGTGCTGTATTTCTGTGGTGTGGTGAGAGTATTGAGTGAGCTTGTTTTGCTTTCTTTGGAGGTCACTTCAAGCCGGGGGTGCCCGAGGTGGATGTCCTTCAGCCCTGTATGGTTGTGTTGACGAATGTGTTTGGAATGTATATTATTTTGATTTGTCCTTTTGTGGTGATTTACCGTTGCTCTTTATGGACATTCAGTTTTTCGATTATTTCTTTTTTTTTTCTCATTCTTGTGTGTCCAGTGCAATTGAGTATTTTGCATGATGCTCCATTGAAAGGGTGATTTTTTTTTTTTTTTTTTTTTTTATATGTCTGAAGTTTGTTGAATAAAGTGTGTTTTTTTAAAAACCCACGACTCTGCCCAGTTACTCGCTGATAACGGACCTGTGTGCTTCGAGTACATAAAAGCCGGTGGCTTGTAATCTATTTTTAGGGTGCAAGTCCCTAGATGGCGTAGTCGACAACCAAAATTATATCAATAGCCTAATTATTTTTGTAGTTTAGGCTGACTCCTGTCTTGCTGGTAGCCCTCCGGCCACAACTGTATATAATCTACATTGGCACGATCATCAGAGATGAACCAGTCAAAAGTAGTTTCTAACAATTGCATCCGTTATGTATATTTTATTAGTTTTTTTTGTGGGTCACGCAAGGGGCTACAGAAACTCTAAAGAATAAATATATGAGATGGGAGGAAAAATTCATATGAATGTTTTTGTGTTCTCTAGCAAATGTTTTGCATTCAGAGACTTTTTGTGGCACCAAAGGAGTGGTTTTCGTTATTTTGGACTCAATTGTAATTAAGGAGGCGGATCAGGATTTCCTAGAGAAGACTGGACACCTGACCCCTCGTAACACCGACTACGCCACCCTGTGAATTTCACCCAGGGAAATAATGGTCCAATAAAGACACACAGGTTCGTTCCCGCAAGGATACAGCGGAGATGTGAATATAAAGCAAATAACAATAATATTTTATTTATAAATAGAATAAAAAGTCAGCACACAAGGAATGGATCAGGCTTCAAAATAAGAACAAAACTAAAGGCAAATAAACAAACCACTAAGACAATCAAGGATAACATATCAGATGGCAGGGAGAAATAACAAACCTACCCAAATTCCACTTCACTACGCACTTCAAACGTACACTAATGTAGGCTACTCACTTCACCACACACATGCATTCAGGTGACAGAAAATTAGAAACAAATCACTCAGTGAACAAGGGTACCCATTAGCTTGGACTGATAGTGGTCAGCACTCCTTCCTAGCCAGTCTTACAAAGTTAACAAATTGTTTGTAATCAAATTGTCACAAATCAAATCAATAAGCACAAAAGCAAAAGAAAATACTAAGTTGACTAGTTATATCATGATCATGATCATGAACAAAATAACAGATGCAATCACATTACATTCACCGACATATGAGACCATGATCCATTAACCATATACACACACAAAATATATAGCCTACACTCCAAGATAATGCAAACTAGGGATGGGCATTCGATTAAATTTTCTTAGTCGATCGTCGGGAGAATTAACGATCGACTATCGATTAATCATTAATATTTTTATATTCAAATTCATTATTTATTTAACTTTTTATAAATTAAAAATGCAATGAAAATACAAAAATACAGCGTGTTTTTCCTCGATTAGATCTTTATTACAAGATGATCAACTTGTGGCAGTAAAACTGGACGTTCGGTTAGGCTAAACTTGAAGATATATGCGCTGCGGTGCTCGAAAGCAACGGAACCTGCAGCTGCGAGTTGGCGTTCTTAAACAGAGACCCTCGTTTGTTCCAAAATAATAAATAATTAAAAAAAAAATCATGTTAAACAATAACTTAACCAAAAACATAATAATACTTAGATCTGACAGGTTTTGTCAAAATGTAACTCAAAACTATCCAAGAACGGAGTCGAGAAAGAGGGTGAGAGAGATTAGCCTACCTACTGTAACAATCAATTAGGCTAGGCTACTTAACAAAGCCTCATAAAAAATATCTAGTAACTCACATACAACTTCTACACCAGTCTACTGATTTTTGTTGAGAAAGATAAGCATGTTGATGACATGATCTGGGGTCAGACGCGACCGCAACCTGACCGTCAAGCCTCGTTTACACTTTCGCCTGGCACTGCAGCACGAATCTCCGCAGACTGCGCGCGCACCTCCCCGAACGGAAGAGGCGTTTATACTCGACGCGCTCGCCTGTGAAACACCGAATACCGCAATGACGTCATTTTTGCCGCACGCATCTTCGCGCTCGTGCGGACGCGTCGAGTGTAAACAAGGCTTCAGTCCAGCCGCTTAAAACACCCGCTCTGAGGGGACTGACGTTGCCGGGATGCACAGGTACCTCCGCGCTAACTTGACCAGCCCGGGGAACACGTTCACTTTCCACTCACACTACGCAACGCAGCAGCATTAGTTTAATGATAATCGATAACAAATTAACGTGATCGACGAAATTCTTAATGATCAATAATCGATCGTCGATTAATCATGCCCATCCCTAATGCAAACTCACAAGCATTAACACTTATTTTCTCATGCGCGCACACACACACACGCACACACATACACACACGTAGCCACTTCCAACAGTGAACAAACACCCAATACAATCAAACAACTCGCATCAACTTATGAGTTAATCAGGGCCGGCCCGTGGCATAGGCACTATAGGCAAATGCTAAGGGCGCCAGTGCCTTATACCCTAGGGGGGGCGCCAGAGCCGCGTAAGGAACTTTCCGCTTTTATTGTACTTCATTAACAGTGTCACTGCAACGAGTGGAGCAATTACATAAGCCTGCCAGTGGCGCAAAAAGTGGGTATACCGGTATGTGTAGCGGAGTAGGCGCCCTCATAAGATTTCATCATAGAATTTTGACAGGGGACCCCCCTCCAATAATATCGCGAGCGGGCGCGGGCGCCGTGAGCGCTGAGCGAACAGGCACTAGTAGTGAGTTGTCATCGAAAAAGATGGATAAAGCAAAAAAGCGGCCGGGGGCTAAAATAGAAATAGCCCATTCGTTTTGTTTTGTTTTGTTTTGCTTTGCTTAATCGGCGGCGCTGGGTTAGTGCTGGTGTAATGCATTGGTCAAAAAAAAGTCAGCGTTAGCTTTTTTTCTGACACCGCATGAAATTTTAACGCGTGTTAAAATTCACGTGTTTTTGGCTCTCATGGCCTTCCATATTGGGACTGTGACCTGGCTTTTTTTTTAGTTTTGAACACTTTCCTTGTTGCGCATTGCCGCGACGTTCTGTCTCGCCTCATCATTTGTAATGCTCCTAATGCAGTCCAGGCAAACTCGGTCCTGAAGGGTCAATGCCCTCTGCCCTGCAGAGTTCAGCTTTATTTCATTTTTAATAATGTAATAAATGTTCAGTGACATCAATTCTGATTTAAAATAGTAATACATATGTTAACAAACTGACCCACTGTACATTTTATCATTTTATTTTATTTTATGATTTGTATGAATGTATGATCACAAGCTTGGATGTGTTCTGTCAGTGCTTGAGGAAGGTAAAGTAAGTGGGGAACTGAAAAAACCGAGTTAGCTTTAATAGCAGTGTCATTTCAGTAAACTGCTGGTTAGGTTTGAAATCTGCCACAGGGTAAGAGACTTGGTGAAAAGATGTTGGAAATGTAAGAGTAACCTGTTTATTTGTCACCACAACAACTCAGTTAACAAGGATTGAATGGTTGTCCAACAAATCCTGATTGCTTTGATTTGGTTTTGTCAACTCAAAACTAATCCTTAGTTTGTTCAGCTACCTTCATGGTATAGGTCCTTGAGCTGTGTGCAGTGTAATTAGTCTTCTGTCCTAGCTTTTTAATACTTTCAGTAAGCCAATCAAGTCCGTCACATTGCTAAACAAGCATATAAACTGTCACAAAACCAGCCGTAAAATTAATTCTAGCTGTTATGAAGTGTACAATAGGCTTGTCAGCAACAATCCAGATTACTTGCAGATTAACTGTGTGGTTCTAAAATAAAATAAAAACGCATAATAAGCTACTTAGTATTTTTATGTTTACTTAAATGTTATATGGTGTTTTAACAAAGTGCCTAATAATTTTTACAGATAAATTGCTTTAATACCAATTATCAAGGTGGCCTAGACTTTAGTACAGTAAAATATTTCTGCTGTCAGGAAAGCCAAATCAAGTTCTTATACCTGTCCTGACCTGAGCACAAGCTCTCATTCTTATCAGTCTTAAATACTTATATATAAAGCCTTAAATACCATATTTAAATACTTTAAGTCATTAAATTCCTTTAAATTGATATCACCTGTATACCTAATTACTGTTTGTCTGATGAGTGCCCAATTTCAGAACAAAAGGTTTCAAATAGCGCCACCTGCTTGCCATAGCTGTAAATGTAACCACAACAAAAGCTCAGGTTGTTTTCCAAAGACAGATATTGATTACAATGGTCTGTATCTTAAACCTGCATTGATTGGTTACCTCCACTGTAACTGATTTCCACACACAAATGTTAATGCTTTGATGTTAAAGCTAGAATGTCCACTAATGTGTTTATTTACAAAAAGGCATGAGTGGAGAAAAACAAGGCAATTTTATTTTTATCTAAATTTTCATAAAACTACAATTTAAATATATTATTTCTATAGGTTATACAAAAAAGGACTAAATAAATAGGCTGAATAAGCTGAGCATGTAAACTGGTGGTAGCCTAGTCTATGAAAGGTAAACCCCTCTAAGCTCACAGAAATGGTTAGACCCAAGTCTTCAGCAGCCAATGACACTGACCCGTTCAAACTGATTTTAAAGCGTATTTCACGCGTGAAATACGCATTTTTGGCCCTCTTGGCCTTCCATATCTCAATCAGCTATCCGTAATCACGTGCGCATTTTTATGTGAACTCATCTTTTTGTGAGTGTGTGTTGATGCAAGCGTGTGTTTGAGTGAGCTCTTGTGTGTGAACGCATGTTTGTGTGTGTGTAAGTGTGTGCACGTGTTGAGATTAGTTGGTATTGAATTATTTTTCTATTTGGTTGATTTAATTGTATTTTCTTTAATTTGGTGTACGGTGGCCGAGAGAACTCAACGCGCTGTAACTGAAGAAAACGCATGCTAATAGAAAAAAACATCTGCAAATTAAGAAAGCATCTTCATCAGTTTTACAACACGTGTGCTTCAAATAATCACAACTCAACCAAATACGGAAACGCGCTGCAAAAGTTCACAATACAACCAAATACAGAAATGCGCTGCAAATAGCACAAACCACAACGGAAATGTTTCCAGGGGACCCCAATAAGTGAAGAAGTTGAAGTTTTTTGCAAAACATACAGAGATGACATGTTTATGACATATAAATTGTATACAATATACAAAATATATTAACAATATGTTCAATGTCATTAGAATTAAAATGAGAAAATAAGAGTTAACAATGAGCAGAAAAAAAAGACAGAGACCAAGAACATGAGTGTAAGATATTAAACTATACATCAGTTACGTTGTACAATTTTTGTCATGTTATGTTTAAATAAGTTTCATAAGAAGTGTTAGGCAATGCAGGTTCCAAAGATGAGACAGCAAGTTTTAAAGTTGAGACACACACACACACACACACAGATATATAACGCATATTTTAAAAACTTTTTGTATAAAATGTATATTTATTTTCAACAGTTATGTTAACAGCAATAATAAGAAATTTCTGTCGTAAGAACAGCTATTCAGCTGATGGACACCATGCTGTGTTGTCATGGGAACATCACAGGTGAAAATGAGGAAATTATGATGTCTTTCATTGCTCCCTTAACCAAGTGCATTCCAAACAGCTACACAATGGCACTGTCCAGCTCACTCCAAAATCCCCACTTCAAGGGCTCTGCCCTTCAAAGGGAGTAGGGCATAGGGATGCTCACAAGCAATAAGCATGTCCCAGCCGGGTTCGTCAATTATTGGGGTCCCCTGGAAACATTTCTGTTGTAGTTTGTGCTATTTGCAGCGTTTCTATATTTGGTTGTGTTGTGAACTTTTGCAGCACGTTTTTGAATTTGCTTGTGTTTTGAGTATTTGGAGCACACATGTGTGGTGAAGATGGTTTCTTAAATTGCGGGTGTTTTTCTGTTTTTCTGTTTTCTGTTGAGCTATCTCGGCCACCGTACAGATGACTTCGGGAATTAATTTTATAAAAGATATGTGCAGGAACTCTATTGTTGTTGTTGAGGATGTTTAATTACTCATTTAGCAAACACACTCCCTCAGTCCTTTTATGATGCAAATATTTCTTTAATTCTTAAATAAAGATAAAGAAAAAACGGATCCATTGTCATACTGACCCATTAGCTCTTTTGAACTCTGATCTTAAAATGTTTACCAACATTCTGGCTAATAGATTAAATAACCGTATTGGTAAAATTATCCACCCTGATCAAGGTGGTTTTGGCCGTTTCTCTCCTTTTTTATGTCAGGCGTTTAAGGAATATCTTATATACCCAATTTGAATCCCAAGCTAGCGTTGCAATTCGTGCCTTGGATGCAGAAAAGGTGTTTGACCAAATTGAATGATATTTTAATTGAGCTGTGACTAGAGAATTTGATTTGGGTAATACCTTTGCCTCTTGGTTGAAAATGTTGTATGCACATCCAGTGGCGGTTCTACATTGAATTACACCCTGGGCGAGACCACCTTTGAGGCTAAGAAACGTAAGAGACAAGTTACCCACAATTAACATTAGTCCTTCATTCATGACAACATGGATACCGTAATCATACCATAGAGAGAACATAGTTGCATACCTTTATCTTTTGCTCGTTTCTCCTCTTCTTCTTTTCTTTTTTTCTAAATTGTGCACCTGATGGCTTTGACCTTTTCCTGTCCATCTCTGTTTATTTGGCACTCGACAATCAACAGATTTCCCATCGCCCGCCCCCCAACACTGTCACTCACGTCACGAGTCACGGCCAGAAGTCAAGACTAAACCAATTCACCTTGGTGAGGTGACCCAAAAATAGTTGTGTATTACTTATTTTTATTAGCCATTTCACACAATTCAGAAAACAAAAATTTGCAGGAACTATAAGCCTGTATTTATAATATTATGAATGAAATGTGCGTTATTTTGGAAGAAAGTCGAGGTGGTGTGACTGACTTTAGCCCACTATTTCCATTAATGCTCTAATCTGTTAACATGGGCGCCGAAAAAAATACGCACTGCTAACGCGTGCAGTGTGAAACCGGTGTCACACACGGCACCTTCTCAGCAAGCAGGGGCGCCAATTTGCCAATTCCCCACACAGTGAAATGAATAGAAAACCGCTTTGCGGCGCAGAGGATTTTTTTTTTTAACTGCTCGTGCCGCCCCCCATGTGACATGAAAAAATGCTGCCCCGGGCGACTGCCCGGGTCGCCCGTGCCTAAAACCGCTACTGTGCACATACTAGGGCTTTGGTTCTCACCAATTTTAATAAGTCAACACAATTCCCATTACACAGAGGCACCTGACAAGGCTGTCCTCTCTCTCCCCTGCTTTTTTTTAAATTGATGTGGTCATCATGTCCGGAGATACAGGCGTGGAGTCGGCCATTTTGTCCAAAGACACAGGCGTGGAGTCGGCCATTTTGTTCGAAGACACAGGCGTGGAGACGGCCATCTCGTCCGAAGACACAGGCGTGGCGATGGCCATCTCGTCCGAATACACAGACGTGGCGGCGACCACGACGGGACGAGACTCAGGAACAGGCTCAGACTCAGGAACAGGCTCAGACTCAGGCTCACGAACAGGCTTAGGCTCAGGCTAAGGTTCAGGAAGAGGCTCAGGAACAGGCTCAAGCTCAGGAACAGACTCAGGAACAGGAACAGGAACAGGCTCAGGCTCAGGAACAGGAACAGGAATAGGAACAGGAACAGGAACAGGAACAGGAACAGGCGTATCAACCGTAACTGTGCAGCGACCATCTTGTCCGAAGACAGGGCAGGGCTGACGTGAAGAAACTCAGGCTCGGCAGGGCTGACGTGAAGAAACTCAGGCTCGGCAGGGCTGACGTGAAGCTCAGGCTCGGCATAACCCACAGTAAAGGACGAGCCGCTCAACAAAAGGGCAAGGTCTATATATTGAACTAAAGTTCATTGAGGGGTGTTGTCTGGCATAAGGTATTCAAGCATGTCCTTAAGCCCATGGCGGAACATGTCCTTTAAGACAGCATCGTTAAAGTCCACCCTGGGGTGTTGCTAGACCCCTTTTACTGGGGCACGTGCTCCAGTATTAATCTGCTGTGCCCCAGTAAATCTGAAGTTTGAGTTTAACCGTTTATTTTAGTGTCAGTGTATTTAATAGAAATTATATTATAGGGTAATAGAAATTATCTATTTGCAACGCAGTAATAAACCAATCAACGCTTGTAAAAGCAACGCAGTTTAACCGAAAACAGAAGCTGACCCGCGCGACAGAAATTCGCGCGCGTGTTTCCTAGCAACTGCAGCGCGCACACATCTGAGCACACCGAAGTCCAGTGTTGGCACGCTATTGGGGTATGAAAACATGACGAAACAAAAGTTTGTAAATAATACAAATAATCTTATTTTTATTTATTATTGGCTTCTATAGATGGACATCAGATTTTTTTTTGTACGAAGCAGGGACAGGGACAGGGAAGCAGGGAGATGATGAGTTTGAGGGAGGTAAGTTAAGACTTGATAAACAATTTACATCATCAGACATCAGATGCAAAAGCATCAAGCTTCAGAAAAACCCATATGAAAAACCTCTGCCAAGAAATGGAATCGCACTTTACTATAAGCAAAGACTTTTTTATACAGAAAAACAGTGCACTAGTCTCGCATTGGCCTACTATGAATGGGAGAAAGTGCAGCGTGCAATATGGCGGAATAAGTCCCATATTTGTTCCGATGAGACTGTAAAAGAAGATTGACGACGCCCCTTTACTCTCTTCCATTGATGAAAAGTGAAGCCGCCAAAGTCGAGTCTGCACAGTAGTGAGCGTGAAGTGGAGCCCCGATATCAAGGTCCCACCAAAGCCATTTAAATTGATCACATAAAAATCAAAACTCAGTTTTGAGAAAGAAAGAAATTATTTTTACCCCCTTGAATTTCTATAATATATAATATAATATGTGTGTGTGTGTGTGTGTGTGTGTGTGTGTACATACTACACATACAGTACATGCATACACACTTACACAGCGCTTTAGAAATCGAGTTGAGTTTCTGACTTGGCATTTTTGCATATTCAGTGTGTGTGTGTAGATCCGTATATATATATATATATATATATATATATATGAGCTACAATATATTGTTTCACAGCAGCTTCACAATAGTAACAAATTAAAAAATCGCCTGAGAAGCAGCTTGGCCAACAAGCCAATAGTGTCAATATTCAGTTAAAAGTCACTTCAGTGCTGAGTCAGTTCAGTTCAATAACTGTAACATTCATCAAACATACTGTATATACAGTGTATTTGTGCACATACATGTACGTGTGACAAAATCCTAGCCTACACTCCACTGCACACTGAACAAGCAAAAGACACAAGATAGTAGTGTTTTACATAATTCATATCTGTGTGTAGTTTGGTGTGTATGTGGGATAATCATTTTATGTTTGTGTGTAGAGTTACTACGCAAAAACAATAAGTTAAAATAGTTTTGAATGTTGACAATACACATTAACATTTTGTAGTGTGGATCATTCATTGCAACATTTATCCTCATTCTCATGTTTAAGAATCTGTTATCTGCTTGACAAATAATTTATGCTACTGCTGCCCACTAACATGCTTTTAAAGGGGTCATGACATGAGAAACCAAATTTGCCTTGATCTTTTGGTATATAAGAAGTCTTTGTACCATTAAAACTTCCTGCAAGTTTCATAGCTTAAGACGTCCTCCCCATTATAAACAAACAATTTATTTAATCAAGCTCTAAATACACCTCGTTGTGGATCCATGGTACGAAGTGACGGTACGAAGTGACGTACCCGTCGTTTGCATATGACCGCCTCAAGCACGAGACAACTACGCCTCATTTCGCATCGTTGTCGCGCCCACAGCTGTGTTCAGTCGACGTGCAGCGAGTGGGTCTGTTTACAAGGATATTGCGATTCCACGCAGACGTGCTGTTCCTGGCCTGTGGACAAACAACATGTTTGAATACACTGCCGAAAGATCCAGAGTCAGGGGAAAATGGTTGCAGTTTATTTTTTGCGGACATCCCAATCACGGCAGTGTTCATTTAAGCTGTCTTCTCTACATTTCAAGGATGACTGTTTTGAGAACAGTATGCTGGCTTTGCCAGAAAACTTTTGCTTAAAGATCAGACCGTGCCGACTAGGCCCAACAACGACGCCGCACACTGTAAGTAATGTATTTCATCTTAAAACTACTTTTTAAAACGTTAATTGCAGTTTCATTCATTATGA
Organism: Gila robusta; assembly: GCA_030770095.1. Lineage (NCBI taxonomy): Eukaryota > Metazoa > Chordata > Actinopteri > Cypriniformes > Leuciscidae > Gila > Gila robusta. The sequence continues at coordinate 12,744 of JAVALU010000143.1, forward strand.
ATAATCACAGTGTTTTTACTTAGTTTACTTGCATAATGTTTTCAGAGTCCATCATGTTCAGGTATGAAGGTATTTTTGGTGCAAAACTACTGAACGCCTGTGACAGTGAAATTTGTAGTTGTAGAGAATAGCCACACATG
>JAVALU010000144.1:0-87563 GCA_030770095.1 Gila robusta
TATCAATAATCCTTTCACAGGTCTACATCTGCCGTGTGTTTACATTATACACATAAAGTTTGAAGCAAATCGGGTAAAAATAAGAGGGTGATTTCAAAGCATTTAGAAAGTGACACACTTCCTGCTGCCAGTTGGTGGCGCTATAACTTTGACTCACAATAGTCACATCCATGTGATCGGGCTCTTACAACGAACACACTGTTGAAGTTTCATCAAGATCAGTTAATGTATGCAGTAGTTATGACACACTTCCTGTTTCACGTTTCTCGCCATAATTTCGTTTCCTCGCCACGGCCAAACCGTTCGAGATATCAAAAATCCCCTCGCAAACTTTCATCCTCAATGTCTTGACTTCATGCTGACCGAGTTTCGTGCCGTTTGTTTGAATTCTCTAGGAGGAGTATTTCACATTCCATTGCGTGTGTTTTACCAACAACCCTAAATAGCCCACTTCCTGTTGGGCTGGGGTAAAAAGTAAGAGTGTGAAGTATATATGAAACGAGGAGATCTACATGTGTACCGAGTTTCATATTATTACATGCAAGCGTGTTTGAGTTATGGACCATGTTTTCGGACCCCGTTCCAGGGGGCGCTGTCGAGCCCCCCTGCCACGCCCGGGTACCATCTTCAGCCCGGCCCTGATGGCCGCGGGTTCTGACATGTGTGCAAAGTTTCAGGAGTTTTTGAGCATGTTAAGGCCTCCAAAAGTGTCCAAAAGGTAGTAAAAAAATAATAATAAAATAAAATATAGCTGCGAGCAGCGATTACGGGCCCAAGCCGGTGGCACCGCAACCCCGGTGCCTTTAGTTACCTAAAGGCACCGGAGTGGCGGTGCCGCCGGCTTTGGCCCTTCATCGCTGCTCGCAGCTATATTTATATATATATATATATATATATATATATATAAACAAGCCGGTGGCACCGCCACCCCGGTGCCTTTAGGGTTACTGTGCATGACGGGCAATATCGTAACTCCGCTTTGACCTTTGAGAAGATGTGTGCTGTAGAGCTTGCATTGGTGTGGGCTCTGCAAAAGTGTGCATTGAGGGCACATATCAACCACAAAGTATGCGTGAGCAACCTTCTGAAACCTAAAATGAAAAATGAGACACCCTACGGTCTCATGGACTTAATGCACACATGAAATAAGTACACAAGTTTGAAAGTTATATGAAGTGTGCCAAGACAGAATATTACTTGCCTGATCTGATTAGAAAAATAGTTGGTGTGTGTGTGTGTGTGTGTGTGTGTGTGTGTGTGTGTGTGTGTGTGAGGCGTGATTGAACAATGTAGACATAAAAACATACCCCGTCCTTTTGTTCATACAGGACATTATTCAAACTGCAAAGTGTTTACTTATATTTGTGTACAATCACAATAAAACACAACATTGTGCTTTTGTCAAACTGTAAACTACAACTGTCACCCAACCGAAATCTCTTACACACACACACACACACACACACACACACACACACACACACACACATAGTTTAAAAGCAAAAAAAATCTTTTGGACATTCATCATATTGCATTGGTTTTCATTTATTGTCCTCGATCAGAGCCCTAATCTGTTTATTTTTTCAGTTACACATTCTACATTGATTAAAAAAGAAAGATCAAATGTGTTTTTATTTTATACATAAATAAATAATCTATCATTCAGATGAGAATAAAGTTAGTGTTAGTTCAAATTTTAAGGAAAACAAATATATGATCTGAAATATAGCACATTCATTTATAATTCATTCAGGTTCAATTACCAAACATACAAATCTCAATGTAATTTAAAGCAAACAATACATTTAAAATACATGGGTTGTATGCTATTTTTTTTTATATAAAAAGATATATATCCAAAAAGACAAGGCCTAAACTTTAACAAGGGTTAAACAATCACTGTAACAGACACAATCACACACACACACACACACACACACACACGTCAAATCACTTACATTTTAGATGCAATATTGACTTTTTTTTCTGTTTCAGCAGCGAAAATAGTTAAACAAAGATCACAGCAGAACCATCGAGCATCTCACAGCAACGCGTTCTCATTACTGAATGATTCAGCATTTTGAACGAATCGGTTGACTCAAAGATTCAACGACCAATCCATAATCTGTCTCATTCATGAATGACTCAGCCGTTCGAACGAATCGTTTGAACGAATGAATCAATGACTCGCTCATTAAGACGGTCGCCTGGCGGCACCTAATGACGGTTTAGTGATATTAAAAGTATCATTCTTTCCAACGATTGTTAATTAACTCATATTTGAAACATAAGCTATATATATATATATATATATATATATATATATATATATATATATATATATATATACACACATATATATACACACACATATATATACACAAAAATAAAATAAAAACACATTTGAAGCGTGTTTGCTTACTAAATTGTGAGCGGAACGAAAGTTGCAGCAAATATCAGCAACAGGAGTCAAATTTCATTAATCACGAGAGTGAAGAGCTGACTGAAAAGATGATGACGGAATAGGCTATTTTATGTAAAAGCCCCTATTTAAGCGAATCTATCATTGTACTCTTTTGTTGTTGTGTTTTCCGTGAAAAATAATAGACTATTGAACTCACAATTCAAGCAATCGGCCCCGTTATTGCACTAATTTTAAAGTGACACTAAAAAGTATGCGGCTGCACTGGCATTCATAACGGTGCGCGTCCATGGCGACGAGCGAGCAGAACAGAGCGAACGTTTTTTAGTTCATTCCTACTTCCATAGGAATTCCCTCAAGCGCTCTGCAAGCGCAACCCTTATCAATGTCCGTGTGGACGTCCGTATTTAAAAGCTCTCGGTCCTCAGTCACATGCTTGCCAAATATATGTATAAATATCATTTTGGACACAAGAGGGCAGTATGGCCCTATGTATAATTTTGTATAATAACTATCACTCGAAGAGCCCCTCCCCACACAGACACACACACACACACAGTTCGCCCGCGCCTCTCTCTCACACGCACACACACACACACACACACACTCCAGCATTGCAATCTTGAGATCGCAGCTTGTTCAATATGCTGCGTTCACACCAAACTTTTATACTCTTTTGTTGTTGTGGTTTCCATGAAGAATAATAGGCTATTGAACTCACAATTCAAGCAATCGGCCCCAGAAAAGGCGCTAATTTTAAAATGAAACTAACGGCTGCACGGGCATTCATTTCATAACGGTGCGCGTCCACGGCGATGAGCGAGCAGAACTTCCATAGGAATTCCCTCGAGCGCTCTGCACGTGGCCATTATCAATGTCCCGTATTTAAAAGCTCTCGGTCCTCAGTCACATACCAAATATATGTATAATGTATATATAAATATAATTTTGGACACAAGAGGGCAGTATGGCCCTATGTATAATTTTGTGTTTAAACTAAAAGAGCCCCTCCCCCCCTCCCCACACAGACACAGACACACACGAATGGCAGGGTGCATTCTCTCTGTCAGAGGGAGAGGGAGAGAAAATTCTCAGAAACATCCACATTCAAACCAAAATATCTAACTTCCTCTTGGTCTGAGCTAATGACAGTTAATTAGAAAGTTGTCCGGCTTGATCTGAACCATATGCATACCTGTGTCTGTCGAGTTTCATGCAATTTCAAGCATGCTAAGAGTCTCAAAAGCATCAAACAAGAATATTAAAGTTTGATGTGTTGCCACGGCAACAGTATCTAAGATATCAATAATCCTTTCACAGGTCTACATCTGCCGTGTGTTTACATTATACACATAAAGTTTGAAGCAAATCGGGTAAAAATAAGAGGGTGATTTCAAAGCATTTAGGAAGTGACACACTTCCTGCTGCCAGTTGGTGGCGCTATAACTTTGACTCACAATAGTCACATCCATGTGATCGGGCTCTTACAACGAACACACTGTTGAAGTTTCATCAAGATCAGTTAATGTATGCAGTAGTTATGACACACTTCCTGTTTCACGTTTCTCGCCATAATTTTGTTTCCTCGCCACGGCCAAACCGTTCGAGATATCAAAAATCCCCTCGCAAACTTTCATCCTCAATGTCTTGACTTCATGCTGACCGAGTTTCGTGCCGTTTGTTTGAATTCTCTAGGAGGAGTATTTCACATTCCATTGCGTGTGTTTTACCAACAACCCTAAATAGCCGACTTCCTGTTGGGCTGGGGTAAAAAGTAAGAGTGTGAAGTATATATGAAACGAGGAGATCTACATGTGTACCGAGTTTCATATTATTACATGCAAGCGTGTTTGATTTATGGACCATGTTTTCAGACCCCGTTCCAGGGGCGCTGTCGAGCCCCCCTGCCACGCCCGGGTACCATCTTCAGCCCGGCCCTGATGGCCGCGGGTTCTGACATGTGTGCAAAGTTTCAGGAGTTTTTGAGCATGTTAAGGCCTCCAAAAGTGTCCAAAAGGTAGTAAAAAAATAATAATAAGAAGAAGAAGAAGAACTAGAATGTACATTTCCAGAAGAAAATGTGAAGTGGTGCTTGCAGTGGCAAAACTCGCCACACGGTTGCTAGGGTGTGGTACATGATTGCATACGAGCCAACAAACATGTCTGTACGATGTTCTGGTGCTGAGATATGGCTTATTCATGTCGTTCAGTTGGTTGCTAGGGCGTTGCTAGGGTGTTCTGAGTGGTTGCTAGGTTGTTTTGGGTGGTTGCTAGGGTATTCTGGGTGGTTGCTAGGGTGTTTTGGTTGGTTGCTAGGGTATTTTGGGTGGTTGCTAGGGCATTGCTAGGGGGATCTGGGTGGTTGCTAGGGTGTTGCTAGGTGGTTGCTAGGGTGTTCTGAGTGGTTGCTAGGGTATTGCTAGGTGGTTGCTAAGGTGTTCTGAGTGGTTGCTAGGGTGTTGCTAGGCGGTTGCTAGGGTGTTCTGGGTGGTTGCTAGGGCGTTGCTAGGCAGTTGCTAGGGTATCCTGGGCGGTTGCTAGGCGGTTGCTAGGGTGTTCTGGGTGGTTGCTAGGCAGTTGCTAGGGTGTTCTGGGTGGTTGCTAGGCGGTTGCTAGGGCGTTGCTAGGCGGTTGCTAGGGTAATCTGGGTGGTTGCTAGGGCGTTGCTAGGTGGTTGCTAGGGTATCCTGGGTGGTTGCTAGGCGGTTGCTAGGGTGTTCTGGGTGGTTGCTAGGGCGTTGCTAGGCAGTTGCTAGGGTGTTCTGGGTGGTTGCTAGGGTGTTGCTAGGGTAATTTGGGTGGTTGCTATGGTGTTACTAGGTGGTTGGTAGTTGTCAAAGATGGTAACTGTTGAGTTTGTAGCATTTTATTGGCATGATTTAGCACTTAGCTAATCACTATTAGCATGTAGCTATTCACTGCTAGCATGTGTAGCATGTAGCAAGTCCTGTTTGCTAGCATGAGTCAAAAGAGCCAACCCCCATCTCTATACGATGTTCTGATGCAGAGATATTGGTCTTGCAAAACGGTTGCTAGGGTACTCTGTTTGGTTGCTAGGGAGTGGCTTGGCAGCTGCCAATCATGAAGCTCCAAAGTCAATGTGAATGTATAAACCAACCCCCATCTCTATACGATGTTCTGATGCAGAGATATTGGTCTTGCAAAATGGTTGCTAGGGTACTCTGTTTGGTTGCTAGGGAGTGGCTTGGCAGTTGCCAATCATGAAACTCCAAAGGCTTCTTGTCACTATGAATGATATAAACCAACTCCCACGCCTCTGTGACATTCAGAATGGAAGATATCCCTCATTGGATTTTGGTTGCTAAGGTGCTCGACAATGGTTGCTAGGGCGTGGCTAGGAAGTGTTGAGGTGATTCATGATTGGCTGTTTGCTGCCCCGAGTCAAACGAGACCACCCTCATGTTTCTATGACAATTCAGTCCAGAGATATCCCTTCGATCTCTTTCAATGGAAGTCTATGGGAGTTGTTGCTAAGGTGCTCTAAATGGTTGCTAGGGCGTGGCTTGATAGCTTCACAATGATCCTGAGAGACTGATTGGTCGTCTGAGTAAAATGAGCCCGCCCCCTTGTCTCTATGACACTGTGATCCAGAGTTATGTTCAATATAAAAGCGGTTTCTATGGTGTAGGACGGCCCATTTCATGGGCCGTCCTACACCATAGTAAGTCAATGGGGAAACTTTGGGCAGCTCCTGCCCCCCAGGGGTGCAACTTTTACCCCATTGTGTGGTATGTTCTTACAGAGTCTGTCAGCCTCTTCAAATGTGGCAAATTTCACGTTTCTGCGAAATTCACACTCTGAGCTATGACTCGTCAAAGTTTTTCGCAATGTTAAGTCTATGGGATTTTTTTGGGCCGTTTTTCGCCCCTGGGGCGACCATCGTACCCCTGATCTCTTAGAAAAGTCATAGCACACCATTCCCGAACAGGCCGCACGTTTTGACACCTCATTCGTGGGTCTGTGCCAAAAACTGCGGGAGGAGTAGCGCGTCAAAAAGTGGCCAGAAGAATAAGAAGAATAAGAAGAACTAGAATGTACATTTCCAGAAGAAAATGTGAAGTGGTGCTTGCAGTGGCAAAACTCGCCACACGGTTGCTAGGGTGTGGTACATGATTGCATACGAGCCAACAAACATGTCTGTACGATGTTCTGGTGCTGAGATATGGCTTATTCATGTCGTTCAGTTGGTTGCTAGGGCGTTGCTAGGGTGTTCTGAGTGGTTGCTAGGTTGTTTTGGGTGGTTGCTAGGGTATTCTGGGTGGTTGCTAGGGTGTTTTGGTTGGTTGCTAGGGTATTTTGGGTGGTTGCTAGGGCATTGCTAGGGTGATCTGGGTGGTTGCTAGGGTGTTGCTAGGTGGTTGCTAGGGTGTTCTGAGTGGTTGCTAGGGTATTGCTAGGCGGTTGCTAGGGTGTTCTGGGTGGTTGCTAGGCAGTTGCTAGGGTGTTCTGGGTGGTTGCTAGGCGGTTGCTAGGGCGTTGCTAGGCGGTTGCTAGGGTAATCTGGGTGGTTGCTAGGGCGTTGCTAGGTGGTTGCTAGGGTATCCTGGGTGGTTGCTAGGCGGTTGCTAGGGTGTTCTGGGTGGTTGCTAGGGCGTTGCTAGGCAGTTGCTAGGGTGTTCTGGGTGGTTGCTAGGGTGTTGCTAGGGTAATTTGGGTGGTTGCTATGGTGTTACTAGGTGGTTGGTAGTTGTCAAAGATGGTTACTGTTGAGTTTGTAGCATTTTATTGGAATGATTTAGCATTTAGCTAATCAATATTAGCATGTAGCTATTCACTGCTAGCATGTGTAGCATGTAGCAAGTCCTGTTTGCTAGCATGAGTCAAAAGAGCCAACCCCCATCTCTATACGATGTTCTGATGCAGAGATATTGGTCTTGCAAAACGGTTGCTAGGGTACTCTGTTTGGTTGCTAGGGAGTGGATTGGCAGCTGCCAATCATGAAGCTCCAAAGTCAATGTGAATGTATAAACCAACCCCCATCTCTATACGATGTTCTGATGCAGAGATATTGGTCTTGCAAAACGGTTGCTAGGGTACTCTGGTTGGTTGCTAGGGAGTGGCTTGGCAGCTGCCAATCATGAAACTCCAAAGGCTGCTTGTCACTATGAAAGATATAAACCAACTCCCATGCCTCTGTGACATTCAGAATGGACGATATTCCTATTTGGATTTTGGTTGCTAAGGTGCTCGACAATGGTTGCTAGGGCGTGGCTAGGAAGTGTTGAGGTGATTCATGATTGGCTGTTTGCTGCCCCGAGTCAAACGAGACCACCCTCATGTTTCTATGACAATTCAGTCCAGAGATATCCCTTCGATCTCTTTCAATGGAAGTCTATGGGAGTTGTTGCTAAGGTGCTCTAAATGGTTGCTAGGGCGTGGCTTGATAGCTTCACAATGATCCTGAGAGACTGATTGGTCGTCTGAGTAAAATGAGCCCGCCCCCTTGTCTCTATGACACTGTGATCCAGAGTTATGTGCAATATAAAAGCGGTTTCTATGGTGTAGGACGGCCCATTTCATGGGCCGTCCTACACCATAGTAAGTCAATGGGGAAACTTTGGGCAGCTCCTGCCCCCCAGGGGTGCAACTTTTACCCCATTGTGTGGTATGTTCTTACAGAGTCTGTCAGCCTCTTCAAATGTGGCAAATTTCACGTTTCTGCGAAATTCACACTCTGAGCTATGACTCGTCAAAGTTTTTCGCAATGTTAAGTCTATGGGATTTTTTTGGGCCGTTTTTCGCCCCTGGGGCGACCATCGTACCCCTGATCTCTTAGAAAAGTCATAGCACACCATTCCCGAACAGGCCGCACGTTTTGACACCTCATTCGTGGGTCTGTGCCAAAAACTGCGGGAGGAGTAGCGCGTCAAAAAGTGGCCAGAAGAATAAGAAGAATAAGAATAAGAACTAGAATGTACATTTCCAGAAGAAAATGTAAAGTGGTGCTTGCAGTGGCAAAACTCGCCACTCGGTTGCTAGAGTGTGGTACATGATTGCATACGAACCAACAAACATGTCTGTACGACGTTTTGGTGCTGAGATATGGCTTATTCATGTGTTCAGGTGGTTGCTAGGTGGTTGCTAGGTGGTTGCTAGGGTGTTCTGAGTGGTTGCTATGTGGTTGCTAGGGTGTTTTGGGTGGTTGCTAGGGTATTCATTTGGTTGCTAGGGTTTTGCTAGGCAGTTGCTAGGGTGTTCTGGGTGGTTGCTAGGGTGTTGCTAGGCAGTTGCTAGGGTGTTCTGAGTGGTTGCTAGGGTGTTGCTAGGTGGTTGCTAGGGTGTTCTGAGTGGTTGCTAGGGTGTTGCTAGGCAGTTGCTAGGGTGTTCTGAGTGGTTGCTAGGGTGTTGCTAGGTGGTTGCTAGGGTGTTCTGGGTGGTTGCTAGGGTGTTGCTAGGTGGTTGCTAGGGTGTTCTGAGTGGTTGCTAGGGTATTGCTAGGTGGTTGCTAGGGTGTCCTGAGTGGTTGCTAGGGTGTTGCTAGGCGGTTGCTAGGGTGTTCTGGGTGGTTGCTAGGGCGTTGCTAGGCAGTTGCTAGGGTATCCTGGGCGGTTGCTAGGCGGTTGCTAGGGTGTTCTGGGTGGTTGCTAGGCAGTTGCTAGGGTGTTCTGGGTGGTTGCTAGGCGGTTGCTAGGGCGTTGCTAGGCGGTTGCTAGGGTAATCTGGGTGGTTGCTAGGGCGTTGCTAGGTGGTTGCTAGGGTATCCTGGGTGGTTGCTAGGCGGTTGCTAGGGTGTTCTGGGTGGTTGCTAGGGCGTTGCTAGGCAGTTGCTAGGGTGTTCTGGGTGGTTGCTAGGGTGTTGCTAGGGTAATTTGGGTGGTTGCTATGGTGTTACTAGGTGGTTGGTAGTTGTCAAAGATGGTTACTGTTGAGTTTGTAGCATTTTTTGGCATTATTTAGCACTTAGCTAATCAATATTAGCATGTAGCTATTCACTGCTAGCATGTGTAGCATGTAGCAAGTTCTGTTTGCTAGCATGAGTCAAAAGAGCCAACCCCCATCTCTATACGATGTTCTGATGCAGAGATATTGGTCTTGCAAAACGGTTGCTAGGGTACTCTGTTTGGTTGCTAGGGAGTGGCTTGGCAGCTGCCAATCATGAAGCTCCAAAGTCAATGTGAATGTATAAACCAACCCCCATCTCTATACGATGTTCTGATGCAGAGATATTGGTCTTGCAAAACGGTTGCTAGGGTACTCTGTTTGGTTGCTAGGGAGTGGCTTGGCAGCTGCCAATCATGAAACTCCAAAGGCTGCTTGTCAGTATGAATGATATAAACCAACTCCCACGCCTCTGTGACATTCAGAATGGACGATATTCCTCTTTGGATTTTGGTTGCTAAGGTGCTCGACAATGGTTGCTAGGGCGTGGCTAGGAAGTGTTGAGGTGATTCATGATTGGCTGTTTGCTGCCCCGAGTCAAACGAGACCACCCTCATGTTTCTATGACAATTCAGTCCAGAGATATCCCTTCGATCTCTTTCAATGGAAGTCTATGGGAGTTGTTGCTAAGGTGCTCTAAATGGTTGCTAGGGCGTGGCTTGATAGCTTCACAATGATCCTGAGAGACTGATTGGTCGTCTGAGTAAAATGAGCCCGCCCCCTTGTCTCTATGACACTGTGATCCAGAGTTATGTGCAATATAAAAGCGGTTTCTATGGTGTAGGACGGCCCATTTCATGGGCCGTCCTACACCATAGTAAGTCAATGGGGAAACTTTGGGCAGCTCCTGCCCCCCAGGGGTGCAACTTTTACCCCATTGTGTGGTATGTTCTTACAGAGTCTGTCAGCCTCTTCAAATGTGGCAAATTTCACGTTTCTGCGAAATTCACACTCTGAGCTATGACTCGTCAAAGTTTTTCGCAATGTTAAGTCTATGGGATTTTTTTGGGCCGTTTTTCGCCCCTGGGGCGACCATCGTACCCCTGATCTCTTAGAAAAGTCATAGCACACCATTCCCGAACAGGCCGCACGTTTTGACACCTCATTCGTGGGTCTGTGCCAAAAACTGCGGGAGGAGTAGCGCGTCAAAAAGTGGCCAGAAGAATAAGAAGAATAAGAATAAGAACTAGAATGTACATTTCCAGAAGAAAATGTAAAGTGGTGCTTGCAGTGGCAAAACTCGCCACTCGGTTGCTAGAGTGTGGTACATGATTGCATACGAACCAACAAACATGTCTGTACGACGTTTTGGTGCTGAGATATGGCTTATTCATGTGTTCAGGTGGTTGCTAGGTGGTTGCTAGGTGGTTGCTAGGGTGTTCTGAGTGGTTGCTATGTGGTTGCTAGGGTGTTTTGGGTGGTTGCTAGGGTATTCATTTGGTTGCTAGGGTTTTGCTAGGCAGTTGCTAGGGTGTTCTGGGTGGTTGCTAGGGTGTTGCTAGGCAGTTGCTAGGGTGTTCTGAGTGGTTGCTAGGGTGTTGCTAGGTGGTTGCTAGGGTGTTCTGAGTGGTTGCTAGGGTGTTGCTAGGCAGTTGCTAGGGTGTTCTGAGTGGTTGCTAGGGTGTTGCTAGGTGGTTGCTAGGGTGTTCTGGGTGGTTGCTAGGGTGTTGCTAGGTGGTTGCTAGGGTGTTCTGAGTGGTTGCTAGGGTATTGCTAGGTGGTTGCTAGGGTGTCCTGAGTGGTTGCTAGGGTGTTGCTAGGCGGTTGCTAGGGTGTTCTGGGTGGTTGCTAGGGCGTTGCTAGGCAGTTGCTAGGGTATCCTGGGCGGTTGCTAGGCGGTTGCTAGGGTGTTCTGGGTGGTTGCTAGGCAGTTGCTAGGGTGTTCTGGGTGGTTGCTAGGCGGTTGCTAGGGCGTTGCTAGGCGGTTGCTAGGGTAATCTGGGTGGTTGCTAGGGCGTTGCTAGGTGGTTGCTAGGGTATCCTGGGTGGTTGCTAGGCGGTTGCTAGGGTGTTCTGGGTGGTTGCTAGGGCGTTGCTAGGCAGTTGCTAGGGTGTTCTGGGTGGTTGCTAGGGTGTTGCTAGGGTAATTTGGGTGGTTGCTATGGTGTTACTAGGTGGTTGGTAGTTGTCAAAGATGGTTACTGTTGAGTTTGTAGCATTTTTTGGCATTATTTAGCACTTAGCTAATCAATATTAGCATGTAGCTATTCACTGCTAGCATGTGTAGCATGTAGCAAGTTCTGTTTGCTAGCATGAGTCAAAAGAGCCAACCCCCATCTCTATACGATGTTCTGATGCAGAGATATTGGTCTTGCAAAACGGTTGCTAGGGTACTCTGTTTGGTTGCTAGGGAGTGGCTTGGCAGCTGCCAATCATGAAGCTCCAAAGTCAATGTGAATGTATAAACCAACCCCCATCTCTATACGATGTTCTGATGCAGAGATATTGGTCTTGCAAAACGGTTGCTAGGGTACTCTGTTTGGTTGCTAGGGAGTGGCTTGGCAGCTGCCAATCATGAAACTCCAAAGGCTGCTTGTCAGTATGAATGATATAAACCAACTCCCACGCCTCTGTGACATTCAGAATGGACGATATTCCTCTTTGGATTTTGGTTGCTAAGGTGCTCGACAATGGTTGCTAGGGCGTGGCTAGGAAGTGTTGAGGTGATTCATGATTGGCTGTTTGCTGCCCCGAGTCAAACGAGACCACCCTCATGTTTCTATGACAATTCAGTCCAGAGATATCCCTTCGATCTCTTTCAATGGAAGTCTATGGGAGTTGTTGCTAAGGTGCTCTAAATGGTTGCTAGGGCGTGGCTTGATAGCTTCACAATGATCCTGAGAGACTGATTGGTCGTCTGAGTAAAATGAGCCCGCCCCCTTGTCTCTATGACACTGTGATCCAGAGTTATGTGCAATATAAAAGCGGTTTCTATGGTGTAGGACGGCCCATTTCATGGGCCGTCCTACACCATAGTAAGTCAATGGGGAAACTTTGGGCAGCTCCTGCCCCCCAGGGGTGCAACTTTTACCCCATTGTGTGGTATGTTCTTACAGAGTCTGTCAGCCTCTTCAAATGTGGCAAATTTCACGTTTCTGCGAAATTCACACTCTGAGCTATGACTCGTCAAAGTTTTTCGCAATGTTAAGTCTATGGGATTTTTTTGGGCCGTTTTTCGCCCCTGGGGCGACCATCGTACCCCTGATCTCTTAGAAAAGTCATAGCACACCATTCCCGAACAGGCCGCACGTTTTGACACCTCATTCGTGGGTCTGTGCCAAAAACTGCGGGAGGAGTAGCGCGTCAAAAAGTGGCCAGAAGAATAAGAAGAATAAGAATAAGAATAAGAATAATAAGTATGTGAGATAACAATAGTGTTGCTTTGCCATAGGCAAGCACCACTAATAAGAATAATAAGTATGTGAGATAACAATAGTGTTGCTTTGCCATAGGCAAGCACCACTAATAAGAACTAGAATGTACATTTCCAGAAGAAAATGTGAAGTGGTGCTTGCAGTGGCAAAACTCGCCACACGGTTGCTAGGGTGTGGTACATGATTGCATACGAGCCAACAAACATGTCTGTACGATGTTCTGGTGCTGAGATATGGCTTATTCATGTCGTTCAGTTGGTTGCTAGGGCGTTGCTAGGGTGTTCTGAGTGGTTGCTAGGTTGTTTTGGGTGGTTGCTAGGGTATTGTGGGTGGTTGCTAGGGTGTTTTGGTTGGTTGCTAGGGTATTTTGGGTGGTTGCTAGGGCATTGCTAGGGGGATCTGGGTGGTTGCTAGGGTGTTGCTAGGTGGTTGCTAGGGTGTTCTGAGTGGTTGCTAGGGTATTGCTAGGTGGTTGCTAAGGTGTTCTGAGTGGTTGCTAGGGTGTTGCTAGGCGGTTGCTAGGGTGTTCTGGGTGGTTGCTAGGGCGTTGCTAGGCAGTTGCTAGGGTATCCTGGGCGGTTGCTAGGCGGTTGCTAGGGTGTTCTGGGTGGTTGCTAGGCAGTTGCTAGGGTGTTCTGGGTGGTTGCTAGGCGGTTGCTAGGGCGTTGCTAGGCGGTTGCTAGGGTAATCTGGGTGGTTGCTAGGGCGTTGCTAGGTGGTTGCTAGGGTATCCTGGGTGGTTGCTAGGCGGTTGCTAGGGTGTTCTGGGTGGTTGCTAGGGCGTTGCTAGGCAGTTGCTAGGGTGTTCTGGGTGGTTGCTAGGGTGTTGCTAGGGTAATTTGGGTGGTTGCTATGGTGTTACTACGTGGTTTGTAGTTGTCAAAGATGGTAACTGTTGAGTTTGTAGCATTTTATTGGCATGATTTAGCACTTAGCTAATCACTATTAGCATGTAGCTATTCACTGCTAGCATGTGTAGCATGTAGCAAGTCCTGTTTGCTAGCATGAGTCAAAAGAGCCAACCCCCATCTCTATACGATGTTCTGATGCAGAGATATTGGTCTTGCAAAACGGTTGCTAGGGTACTCTGTTTGGTTGCTAGGGAGTGGCTTGGCAGCTGCCAATCATGAAGCTCCAAAGTCAATGTGAATGTATAAACCAACCCCCATCTCTATACGATATTCTGATGCAGAGATATTGGTCTTGCAAAATGGTTGCTAGGGTACTCTGTTTGGTTGCTAGGGAGTGGCTTGGCAGTTGCCAATCATGAAACTCCAAAGGCTTCTTGTCACTATGAATGATATAAACCAACTCCCACGCCTTTGTGACATTCAGAATGGAAGATATCCCTCATTGGATTTTGGTTGCTAAGGTGCTCGACAATGGTTGCTAGGGCGTGGCTAGGAAGTGTTGAGGTGATTCATGATTGGCTGTTTGCTGCCCCGAGTCAAACGAGACCACCCTCATGTTTCTATGACAATTCAGTCCAGAGATATCCCTTCGATCTCTTTCAATGGAAGTCTATGGGAGTTGTTGCTAAGGTGCTCTAAATGGTTGCTAGGGCGTGGCTTGATAGCTTCACAATGATCCTGAGAGACTGATTGGTCGTCTGAGTAAAATGAGCCCGCCCCCTTGTCTCTATGACACTGTGATCCAGAGTTATGTTCAATATAAAAGCGGTTTCTATGGTGTAGGACGGCCCATTTCATGGGCCGTCCTACACCATAGTAAGTCAATGGGGAAACTTTGGGCAGCTCCTGCCCCCAGGGGTGCAACTTTTACCCCATTGTGTGGTATGTTCTTACAGAGTCTGTCAGCCTCTTCAAATGTGGCAAATTTCACGTTTCTGCGAAATTCACACTCTGAGCTATGACTCGTCAAAGTTTTTCGCAATGTTAAGTCTATGGGATTTTTTTGGGCCGTTTTTCGCCCCTGGGGCGACCATCGTACCCCTGATCTCTTAGAAAAGTCATAGCACACCATTCCCGAACAGGCCGCACGTTTTGACACCTCATTCGTGGGTCTGTGCCAAAAACTGCGGGAGGAGTAGCGCGTCAAAAAGTGGCCAGAAGAATAAGAAGAACTAGAATGTACATTTCCAGAAGAAAATGTGAAGTGGTGCTTGCAGTGGCAAAACTCGCCACTCGATTGCTAGGGTGTGGTACATGATTGCAAACGAGCCAACAAACATATCTGTACTACGTTCTGGTGCTGAGATATGGCTTATTCAAGTTGTTCAGATGGTTGCTAGGGTGTTGCTAAGGTGTTCTGAGTGGTTGCTAGGGTATTCTGGGTGGTTGCTAGGGTATTCTGGGTGGTTGCTAGGTGGTTGCTAGGGTGTTCTGGGTGGTTGCTATGGTGTTGCTAGGCGGTTGCTAGGGTATTCTGGGTGGTCGTTAGGGCATTGCTAGGCAGTTGCTAGGGTATTCTTGGTGGTTGCTAGGGCGTTGCTAGGCGGTTGCTAGGGTGTTCTGGGTGGTTGCTATGGTGTTGCTAGGTGGTTGCTAGGGTATTCTGGGTGGTTGCTATGGCGTTGCTAGGGTATTCTGGGTGGTTGCTAGGCGGTTGCTAGGGTGTTCTGGGTGGTTGCTAGGCGGTTGCTAGGGTATTCTGCGTGGTTGCTAGGGCGTTGCTAGGTGGTTGCTAGGGTATTCTGGGTGGTTGCTAGGGCGTTGCTAGGCGGTTGCTAGGGTATTCTGGGTGGTTGCTAGGGCGTTGCTAGGTGGTTGCTAGGGTGTTCTGGGTGGTTGCTAGGCGGTTGCTAGGGTATTCTGGGTGGTTGCTATGGTGTTGCTAGGCGGTTGCTAGGGTATTCTGGGTGGTTGCTAGGGCGTTGCTAGGTGGTTGCTAAGGTATTCTGGGTAGTTGCTATGGTGTTACTAGGTGGTTGGTAGTTGTCACAGATGGTTACTATTGGAGTTCTTAACACTTTCTTGGCATGATTTAGCACTTACCTAATCGCTATTAGCATGTAGCTATTCACAGCTAGCATGTGTAACATGTTAGAAGTCCTGTTTGCTAGCATGAGTCAAAAGAGCCAACCTCCATCTCTGTACGATGTTCTGATGCAGAGATATAGGTTTTGCAAAATGGTTGCTAGGGTACTCTATTTGGTTGCTAGGGAGTGGCTTGGTAGCTGCCAATCATGAAACTCCAAAGGCTGCTTATCATTATGAATGATATAAACCAACTCCCATGCCTCTGTGACATTTAGAATGGAAGATATCCCTCCATTGATTTTGGTTGCTAAGGTGCTCGACAATGGTTGCTAGGGAGGGGCTAGGAACTGTTGACATGATTCATGTTTGGCTGTTTGCTGCCCAGAGTCAAACTTGTGTTAACCCCATCTCTATATGATGTTCTGATACAGAGATATAGGTCTTGCATAATGGTTGCTAGGGTAATCTGTTTGGTTGCTAGGGAGTGGCTTGGCAACTGCCAATCATGAAACTCCAATGGCTGGTTGACAGTATGTATGATATAAACCAACTCCCATGCCTCTGTGACATTCAGAATGGAAGATATCCCTCTATGGATATTGGTTGCTAAGGTGCTCGACAATGGTTGCTAGGTAGGGGCTAGGAAGTGTTGATATGATTCATGATTGGCTGTTTGCTGCCCCGAGTCAAACGAGACCACCCTTGTGTTTCTATGACAATTCAGTCCGGAGATATCACTTTGATCTCTTTCAATGGAAGTCTATGTAACTTGTTGCTAAGGTGCTCTAAATGGTTGCTAGGGCATGGCTTAATAGCTTCACAATAATCCTGAGAGACTGATTGGTCGTCTGAGTAAAATGAGCCCGCCCCCTTGTCTCTATGACACTGTGATCCAGAGCTATGTTCAATACAAAATCCCTTAGCAATGTGTAGGATGGCCCATCCTACACCATAGTAAGTCAATGGGGCAACTTTGAGCAGCTCCTGCCCCCCAGGGGTGCAACTTTTACCCCAAGGTATGTTCTTACAGAGCCTGTCAGCCTCTTCAAATGTGGCAAATCACACGTTTCTGTGAAATCTGATTTCTGAGCTATGACTCGTCAAAGTTTGTTGCAATGTTAAGTCTATGGGTTTTTTTGGGGCGTTTTTTTGCCCCTGGGGCAATTACCATACCCCCGATCTCTTAGAAAAGATGTAGCACACCTCTCCTCAATAAACCGCACGATTTGGCGCCTCACTCAGGGGTCTGTGATGTCAGCATGTATTTTTTATAACATAGTAAAAGATAGTTACTATAGAGTTATTATAGAGTTCTTAAAATCTTTATTAACGAGTGCCTTTGGTATGGCACGAGGCCTGCGGCCTCGTGCCTATGGCCTACGGTTGCTAGGGTGCTGTAATTGGTTGCTAGGGTGAGGCTATGAAGATTTTAGGCCATTACTTATTGGCTGCTTGATAATATAAATCCTCTGAGGGAGAGAGAGAGGGAGAGAAATGCAGGGGTGTCAGGCCCTTTGTGTCTGTGTGTGTGAAAAAGTCGGTTGGGATTTGAATTTCTGAACATTCCGCAATGTTAAGTCAATGGGATTTTTTTGGCCGCTTTTTCGTCCGCTGTGCGAACATCGTACACCCGATCGCTTAGAAAAGTCATAGCACACCTCTCCTCAATGAGCCGCACGATTTGACGCCTCACTCAGGGGTCTGTGACAAACGGTGCAGAAGGAGTTACGCGCCAAACTTTGTGTGGAATAATTTTTGCAAGATAACACTAGTGTTGCCTTGCCTTTGGCAAGCACCACTAATAAGAATAATAAGTATGTGAGATAACAATAGTGTTGCTTTGCCATAGGCAAGCACCACTAATAAGTATGTGAGATAACAATAGTGTTGCTTTGCCATAGGCAAGCACCACTAATAATAAATAATCCTAAGGAAAACAATAGGGCCTTCGCCCTTTGGGCTTGGGCCCTAATAATAAATAATCCTAAGGAAAACAATAGGGCTCTTCGCCCTTTCAGGGCTTGGGCCCTAATTATAATACCTTATCTCTGTCCAAAGCACCAGCTCGTTCCCACATTCATTACAGGTCTTTATATCCCCTAACGTTCACACTGAGTGTGTGTGTGTGTGTGTGTGTGTGTGTGTTGTTTTTCTACGCAAGTTCTTTCTGGAATTATTGTTTCCATTCAGCTTGAATTGTGGCCATGTGATCTAAACGATGTGTAGTTACTAGTTAGTATCTTTAAAACCATACATGTGTCATTCATTACAGTGTTTACTTGCAGATCTTTTGACATTCGTACATGCGTACATTTCTCAAGTATTTACAGAATTAATTAACCCTTTCAATAATAACATAAACTGAAATTATAACTGGTAATTCAAAGTGCTTTACATTAAAACAATTAAAAAATATGGATGGATGGATAGATATTCGGATGGACAGACAGACAGATGGAGTAGATAGATAGATGGATAGACAGATGGATGGATGGATAGATAGATAGACAGATAGATAGATAGATAGATAGACAGATAGATAGATAGATAGATAGATAGATAGATAGATAGATAGATAGATAGATAGATAGACAGATAGATAGATAGGCTATTGTAATGCTTTTGAGTTATAGGATTTTTTGTAATACAGCTATGTCATAATTAAACGCTGCTGTTTTTAAGTCACTTATTTGTATTTTATGATACACAATTGTGTTAAAACTTTGGAAAGCCTTTGAGTTAGCTTGTGCTGTTACACATACATATGGCGCTTTTCCACTGCATGGTACGGTACGGCTCGGCTCGCTTCGGCTCGCTTTAAATGGTACCACCTCTGTTGAGGTTCCAAGCGTACCGTACCGATACTAAAATGTGACGTGGAAGCACTGTAGATCACTATTGGTCAGACAGACAGAATCGTCACTACTAGCGTCATTGTATTTGCGAGACATCAAACCCGCTAGATTTAAATAGCCAGTAACAGCCACCGCTGTAGCACCTGTTTTAAAACTACTTGCTTGACTTGCTTGAAGAAACTAAACTTCCAAAAAAGAAATGGCTGAATCGTGGTCAGTGGACGAGAAGCGCAGACGTTCCTCTTGTTGGTTGCCGAGGAGCGGATAAACTATAACGATCAGTCATAATCCCACACACTTTGAAGCGGTACTAACTGCAGTGGAAAAGCAACCGAGCTAAAGCGAACCGAGCCGTGCCGCGCCGAGCCGAGTCGTACCACGCAGTGGAAAAGCGAAGCGAGCCGAACCGTGCCGCGCCGAGCCGAACCGAACCGTACTGAGCCGTACCGAGCCGTACCATGCAGTGGAAAAGCGCCAATACATTATCCCACGCATGTGCTAAACCTGAGGAGCAAATATGGCCAAATCAAACGAGAACAAACTGTTTTATTCCATTAGAAAGTCTATGGCTACAAGAAGATTTCCAAAACACTCAAAGTTTCTAGACTCAGCTGGCAGGATTATTCTGGGTGAGGTTGTTGAAGAAAAAGCACAATATCATTAAGGGGAATAAAATGTTTGATCAGAACACTCAATTTACTGCCAAAGACTCGCAAGATGACATGATGAAAGAAGGAAAAAACATTTCAATGCAGAGTATAAGAAGAGTATAAGAAGAACACAAGCATGGCCTTCATGTCGGGAGATGTTGCTGAACGCCACCAGGAAGAACATAAAAGCCCGACTGGAATATGCTAAAACTCATTTGGATAGACCCGTGGAGTCCTGGAATAATGTTTAATGGAGTGATGTGACCAAAACTGGAATATTGATGTTTTTCTGAGCAGAACATGGTCAAACATGGAGGCGTCATCATTTTATGAATGGCTCACAGTCGTTCCTCTTTCAACGCCTTCTGATTGGCCCAAATCACTTCTTACGTCAGCGAGTTCTGACCTTGTACGCGCGAAATACCGGTAATCCTGTTAATCCTCATCTAACCAGTTGCTGTGTTTGATGTCCTCAGGGTGTGTGAAGGGCTCGTCGGACAGTCGTTCCCCTCGTCTGGCGCTAGAGAAGAGTCTCGGCTGGCCGTCCAAACACACACAGTGCCTCCACATGCTGAAACACCTGCACAACGGCGCCCGCATCACGGTCCAGATGCCGCCCGACATCGAGGGCCACTGGGTGTCCACCGGGTGAGAGCGTGAGAGTCTTTCTTTTATTTTCTTATAAAAAACAATTAGTATTTATTTATATTATCGATTTAACTGCACTGACACTATTAGATGAGAAAAAAACTTGAACTAAATTGATCTGAATAATAAAGCCCCTTTTACACAGAAATCCCAGTAAATTACTGTAAAAATGATCCGGTAAACTACCGTAAAATTGGCAGTTAAAATTACCTGTTAAATTACAGTAAAATTGCCAGTAAAACTGACCCGGCAAACTACCGTAAAATTGGCAGTAAAAATTACCTGGTATATTACAGTAATAATGACCCCATAAATTACTGTTAAATTGAGAGTAAAAATTACCCGGTAAAAATGAATTGCCGTAAAATTGCCATAAAAATGACTTTACCAGTAAATACAGAAATATGCTGTTCACACAAGCAACAGTGTTCTGGCTTTTTACCTGTAGGAGACCATTTATACATCAGCTCCAAAATACCGGTAAATTCTGTGATTTCAGTCATCGGAAGTGATCTTTAAACGCCACGCCGTTCTCTTTATCCGCCCGCATGAGGAGAAGTGCTTTAGTTCCGGTATCATTTCAATTTGAAGACATTTGTAAACAGTGTTGTGTAAATGCGTCATCTGCATCATAATTTAATGACCTCGTACGTGCAAAATACTAGTAATCTTCATTTCGCGTTCAACCGTTCACACAGCGCATATTACCGGTAATTTACTGGTAATGTTACAACTTCCCTTACTGGTAAATTGCCGGATCCAATTTACCAGTATATTTCAAAAGGTCCTGTTCACACATGATCTGTTACCGGTAATTTACCAGAATTTTGAATTTGTGATATCATTTATGAATTTTACAACATTAAAGTCGGCATAAAGCATAAGTTGTGCAAGTCTTTTCTTCTGTGTCGTATATCTGAGTGAAAGGCTTCTCAAACAAGAACAAATGTGGGCGGGGCTTGTGTCCGTGAGGAATTGATTGGATGATTGTGGTTTGCTATTGGCTGATCTCATGTGAGTGACAGGTTGCCCCGCCTAGAGATGCTGCAAGAGGAACATATTCTGATTCAAGATTACCAGCAACATGAAGCAATAATGATGATGTGCACTGATAAATAAACACTGAATGATGAACTTTATGAGTGTTGAATGACGGGTTTGTCAAGACTCTTTCTGTTCCCTCATGGCAGCTGTGAGGTTCGGCCCGGTCCAGAGTTTCTCACTCGCTCGTACCGCTTCTTTCACAACAACACCTTCCAGGCTCTCCAGTTCTACTACGCCGACAACCACTGCACCGACCCGACATACACACTCCTCGTCCGGGGCCGACTGCGACTCCGACAGGCGTCCTGGATCATACGGGGCGGAACCGAGGCCGACTACCAGATCCACAGCACACAGGTATGTGCTGTCATATACAGTCAAACCAAAAGTTATTCAGACACCTTCAACATGTCTCACATTATCACACTTTATTCGCTTTACAGGTGAAACTCAAAAAATTAGAATATCGTGCAAAAGTTATAATTTTGATGATTATGGCTTACAGCTTATTCCCCAAATTCAAAATCTCAGAAAATTAGAATATTATATGAAATCAATACAGAAATGTCGGCCCTCTGAAAAGTATAATCATGCATATCTATATAGTTATTAGGGCTGCACGATTTGGGAAAAATGTCATATTAACATATTAATATATTAACAGTTTTTCACTGTAGCATTCTCTTACCATTTACCGTTTTTTTCACTGTAGTATTCTTTTACCGTTTACCGTTTTACCGTCTTTTCACTGTAGCATTCTTTTACCGTTTTACCGTCTTTTCACTGTAGCATTCTTTTATCGTTTACTGCTTTACCGTCTTTTCACTGTAGCATTCTTTTACTGTTTATCGTTTTACTGTATTTTCACTGAAGCATGCTTTTATCGTTTATCGTTTTACCGTCTTTTCACTGTAGCATTCTTTTACCGTTTTACTGTCTTTTCACTGTAGCATTCTTTTACCGTTTTACCATCTTTTCACTGTAGCATTCTTTTACTGTTTACCGTCTTTTCACTGTAGCATTATTTTACCATTTACCGTTTTACCGTCTTTTCACTGTAGCATTCTTTTACTGTTTATCGTTTTACCGTATTTTCACTGAAGCATGCTTTTACCATTTAACGTTTTACCGTATTTTCACTGAAGCCTTTACCATTTAACGTTTTACCGTTTTTTCACTGTAGCATTCTTTTACCGTTTATTGTTTTACCATCTTTTCACTGAAGCATGCTTTTACCATTTAACATTTTACCGTCTTTTCACTGTAGCATTCTTTTACCGTTTATCGTTTTACCGTATTTTCAATGAAGCATGCTTTTACCGTTTATTGTTTTACCATCTTTTCACTGAAGCCTTTACCATTTAACGTTTTACCGTCTTTTCACTGTAGCATTCTTTTACCGTTTATCGTTTACCATATTGTCACTGAAGCATGCATTTACCGTTTATCGTTTTACCGTCTTTTCACTGAAGCATGCTTTTACCGTTTAACTGTCTTTTCACTGTAGCATTATTTTACCATTTACTGTTTTACCGTCTTTTCACTGTAGCATGCTTTTATCATTTACCGTTTTACCGTCTTTTCACTGTAGCATTCTTTTACTGTTTACTGTCTTTTCACTATAGCATTATTTTACCGTTTAACGTTTTACCGTCTTTTCACTGTAGCATTCTTTTACTGTTTACTGTCTTTTCACTATAGCATTCTTTTACCGTTTAACATTTTACCGTCTTTTCACTGTAGCATTCTTTTACTGTTTACTGTCTTTTCACTGTAGCATTATTTTACCATTTACTGTTTTACCGTCTTTTCACTGTAGCATGCTTTTATCATTTACCGTTTTACCGTCTTTTCACTGTAGCATTCTTTTACTGTTTACTGTCTTTTCACTATAGCATTATTTTACCGTTTAACATTTTACCGTCTTTTCACTGTAGCATTCTTTTACTGTTTACTGTCTTTTCACTATAGCATTCTTTTACCGTTTAACATTTTACCGTCTTTTCACTGTAGCATTCTTTTACTGTTTACTGTCTTTTCACTATAGCATTCTTTTACCGTTTAACATTTTACCGTCTTTTCACTGTAGCATTCTTTTACTGTTTACTGTCTTTTCACTGTAGCATTATTTTACCATTTACTGTTTTACCGTCTTTTCACTGTAGCATGCTTTTATCATTTACCGTTTTACCGTCTTTTCACTGTAGCATTCTTTTACTGTTTACTGTCTTTTCACTATAGCATTATTTTACCGTTTAATGTTTTACCGTCTTTTCACTGTAGCATTCTTTTACTGTTTACTGTCTTTTCACTATAGCATTCTTTTACCGTTTAACATTTTACCGTCTTTTCACTGTAGCATTCTTTTACTGTTTACTGTCTTTTCACTATAGCATTATTTTACCGTTTAACGCTTTACCGTCTTTTCACCGTAGCATTATTTTACCATTTACCGTTTTACCGTCTTTTCACTGTAGCATGCTTTTATCATTTACCGTTTTACCGTCTTTTCACTGTAGCATGCTTTTACCGTTTACCGTCTTTTCACTGAAGCAGTCTTAAATGTTAAAATCACAATCTTTTTTTACAGCGTACTGTAGAAATAAACGTGTCTTGTCTCGACAGGTGGTGTGTCACTCGGCGTCGGTGGCTAAAGATCTCGGTCAGAAACTGAACCGCACCTGTAAAGGCTCCTCTCGGGACCCCGGATCCTGGGAGCCTCACGTGAGTTACGATCTGTGGAGCGACGAGAGCGTCTGCGACTGCGACTGGTATCGAGGCCTGAACTTCTCCATGCATGAGCTTCAGCTGCTGAGGCTGGAGAAACAGTACCTGCACCACAACCTGGATCACCTGGTGGAGGAGCTTTACCTGGGAGATGTACACACCGATCCCGCGCAGAGGATTTACTACAGACCCTCCAGCTATCAGCCCGCGCTGCAGAGCGCCAAGGTGAGCCCAGAAAACATTCAGCTCATTCGTCGTTCAGGTCATGTGTTGGTGAAACACTGTCTGAAAACTGTGGTAAAATCACTGTAATCTGCAGTCTGGAGTGACTCACTGCTGTTATAAGCAGGTTTGGAACTGATGGAATGCAAAAAGCAACTAATAAATCATCTTAACAAAATATGTAAACATCCTTTTGTTAGGCTTAATCATCAAATGTTAGTTTTTTTTCCATTTAAAAAAATATAAATTTAAAAATAAATATTATTAATTATAAAAAACATTATTATTTATTACAAAAATGCATTATTATTCATTACAAAAACATATTTTTTATTATTATATATTATATATATTATATAATATGTATTATCCTAAAAAAAGAAAAAAATATACTTAACATAAAATATTAGTTTTTTTCATTAAAAACAAATTTATAAAAAAGTTTTAAACATATACAAAAAATAATAACTATTAATATTATTATTTATTACAAAAATATTATTATTATTCAGTACAAATTATATTATATTACAAAAATGTATTATTATGAATATTATTCATTACAAAAAATTCTATTATTATTCATAACAAAAATGTATTATTATTATTATTATTATTCATTACAACCTGCTTGAGGTCATGTGTTTGTGAAACAATGTCTGAAAACTGGTAAAATCACTGTAATCTGCAGTCTGGAGTGACTTACTGCTGTTATAAGCAGGTTTGGAACTGATGTAATGCAAAAAGCAACTAATAAATCATGTTTTACAGAAAAATATATAAACATCATTGAAAAAAAATAATTTTTATAGGCTTAAACATCAAATGTTAGTTTTTTGTTTTGTAAAAAAAAGAAGAAAAAGCAATTTACACATTTACAAAAACATAAATTAAAAAAAACATGAATTATAAAAAACATAATTCATTGAAAAATATATTTTTTATTATAAAAATATGTAAATATCCTTAAAAAAATAAAATATAGTGAATAAAAAATAGTAGTTATTTTAAAAATTAATTATAAAACATAATTCATAAAAAAAAATATTATACAAATATGTAAATATCCTTAAAAGGAAAAACAATTGTAAATATAAAATATTAGTTCTTTTTCATTAAAAACAATTAAAAAAAAAAGTTTTAAACATTTACAAAAATATTATTATTATTCAGTGCAAAAAACAGGGTTATCGCCACATGGCTCTGTTGTTTATCTTTAAACACGGGATGTTGATCTTTCTGCTCGACTGCTTCTTCATTCGGGACAGTTTAATCAGGAGGGTCTCAGTAATAATAATAAAGGAGAAGACGGCCTGTCTCGCTCTCGTCTCTGCTGAAACAAACCAAACCTCATTGTGGATGAAATAATATCGCAGCGCTCAGCTTCGAGTAAACATGACTCTGATTTGAGGCTCAGACTCGTGTTTTCTCTCTCAGTAAGAGCCAAAGACTTTTGACCAGCAGCATATAGTGATGAAAATAAGTACAGATAAACAGTTGTGCTCTTCAGTAAAAACCTTCAGGTAAATAAGATTAAAAACGAAAGAAAGGATTTGTTAAATTGACATTTATAATGTTACAAAAGATTCTATTTCAAATAAATGCTGTTCTTTTGAACTTCATTAAATCCATTAAAGAATCCTGAAAAATAAAAGGTATCAACTGTTTTCAAAATTGATAATAATCATAAATGTTTCTTGAGCATCAAATCATCATATTATAGTGATTTGTGAAGGATCATGTGACACTGAAGACTGGAGTAATGATGCTGAAAATTCAGCTTTGATCACAGGAATAAATTACACTTTACTATATATTCACATAGAAAACAGCTGATTTACATTATAATAATATTTCACAATTTTTACTGTGTTTTTTCAATCAAATAAACTAAGCCTTGGTGAGCAGAAAAGACTTGAAAACATTAAAAATTATTAAAAATCATGGTTATTCCAAACTTTTTCTTTAAAAAAGCATGGAATAAATCTCTTTGGTCATACATATTGATTTATTGCTATATGTTGCACTCTGTGATTTCAATAAAGATATATTTAGTGTTTTTTTGTGTGCAAAAGAACAGCGTTTTCCCTTTACACATTATTATGTGCATGAACAACTCTTTTTGGCACGTTGCTTCGTTTAAGTAGTTGCTTTTGTGACACAAACCAGCTTCGGTCGACATGAGCTCGTAAAAAATGTAATATAGAAATTCCTCTTTATGGAAAGATATTTACTTTTTTCTTGAGCTATTAAAAATGCTTTGCAAAATCAGCCACAAGAGCAAATCAAAAATCCTCAAGCATGTGGCGTCCATTTCAATCCCATCATCGATTGCGTCATCGCACTCCATTAAAGCCCTCATTAACACATCGTTCCTAATTTAGCCACTCGACGGACATGATTGCAATTCCATCCCTGCGTCTCAAAAGCAGAAGTGTGTGTGTGTTCATTGGTGGTTTTCTGGGCGGATGTGTGTATTCAGTGTCATGTGCCTCATTTTATTGATTGTGTATTACAGTTTTTCTCGATTGTTTACACACATTTTCTGAAAGCATGCCTCATACTCTCAGAACTCTACACACAAATCAAAAAACACACACACAATGGACAAAACCCCTCAATTCTCCTGCAAAATTAAACTTTACATTCAAAACAATGTTATTTCTTCTCAAAATTGAATTTGTTTTCAGATGACAAACACAAACCATCATATGAATAGACATTTATAAGAAGCAGCTGAACACTGATGTGCTCAATGTAAAACACTATGATGAATGGAAAACACTTCTTCTCCATTCATCATAATGACTTTAGGTTCAGTGTTACACTCACTACAGACAGTACACACGTACATAAGTGTGTTGTAAAATATTTGAGAATATTGTTTTTATACTCAAACACACAAATACACGGTAACAAATATATTTTATTTTTCCCACAAAAACAATGTACACAGTGTACATCCAGTGTATTAAATATAATTTACAGTTTTGTAGTTTGAAAATATCATTTACAGTTTTGTAGTTTGAAAGTATCATTTACAGTTTTGTTGTTTAATTATCATTTACAGTTTAAATATCATTTACAGTTTTGCAGTTTGAAAGTATCAGTTTGAAAGTATCATTTACAGTTTTGTAGTTTGAAAGTATCATTTACAGTTTTGCAGTTTGAAATTATCCTTTACAGTTTTGTAGTTTGAAAGTATCATTTTGTAGTTTGAAAGTATCATTTACAGTTTTGTAGTTTGAAAGTATCAGTTTGAAAGTATCATTTACAGTTTTGTAGTTTGAAAGTATCATTTACAGTTTTGTTGTTTAATTATCATTTACAGTTTAAATATCATTTACAGTTTTGTAGTTTGAAAGTATCATTTACAGTTTTGCATTATGAAAGTATCATTTACAGTTTTGTAGTTTGAAAGTATCGTTTTGTAGTTTGAAAGTATCATTTACAGTTTTGTAGTTTGAAAGTATCAGTTTGAAAGTGTCATTTACAGTTTTGTAGTTTGAAAGGATCATTTACAGTTTTGTAGTTTGAAAGTATCATTTTGTAGTTTGAAAGTATCATTTACAGTTTTGTAGTTTGAAAGTATCAGTTTGAAAGTGTCATTTACAGTTTTGTAGTTTGAAAGTATCATTTACAGTTTTGTAGTTTGAAAGTATCATTTTGTAGTTTGAAAGTATCATTTACAGTTTTGTAGTTTGAAAGTATCAGTTTGAAAGTATCATTTACAGTTTTGTAGTTTGAAAGTATCATTTACAGTTTTGTTGTTTAATTATCATTTACAGTTTAAATATCATTTACAGTTTTGTAGTTTGAAAGTATCATTTACAGTTTTGCATTATGAAAGTATCATTTACAGTTTTGTAGTTTGAAAGTATCGTTTTGTAGTTTGAAAGTATCATTTACAGTTTTGTAGTTTGAAAGTATCATTTACAGTTTTGCATTATGAAAGTATCATTTACAGTTTTGTAGTTTGAAAGTATCGTTTTGTAGTTTGAAAGTATCATTTACAGTTTTGTAGTTTGAAAGTATCAGTTTGAAAGTGTCATTTACAGTTTTGTAGTTTGAAAGTATCATTTACAGTTTTGCAGTTTGAAATTATCCTTTACAGTTTTGTAGTTTGAAAGTATCATTTACAGTTTTGCATTATGAAAGTATCATTTACAGTTTTGTAGTTTGAAAGTATCATTTTGTAGTTTGAAAGTATCATTTACAGTTTTGTAGTTTGAAAGTATCATTTACAGTTTTGCATTATGAAAGTATCATTTACAGTTTTGTAGTTTGAAAGTATCATTTTGTAGTTTGAAAGTATCATTTACAGTTTTGTAGTTTGAAAGTATCATTTACAGTTTTGCATTATGAAAGTATCATTTACAGTTTTGTAGTTTGAAAGTATCATTTTGTAGTTTGAAAGGATCATTTACAGTTTTGTAGTTTGACAGTATCATTTACAGTTTTGTAGTTTGAAAGGATCATTTATAGTTTTGCAGTTTGAAAATATCATTTACAGTTTTGTTGTTTAATTATCATTTACAGTTTAAATATAATTTAGTTTTGTAGTTTGAAAGTATCATTTACAGTTTTGTTGTTTAATTATCATTTACAGTTTAAATATAATTTACAGTTCTGCAGTTTGAATGTATAATTTACAGTTTGAATATATAATTTAGTTTAAATATCATTTACAGTTTTGTAGTTTGAATGTATTATTCACAGTTTAAATATCATTGTGAAAAGTGCTATGCAAATAAATGTGGACTGAATTGAAGATAATCAGATTCCGTGTCTCTGGTCTGTTGTCAGAACCACGATCTCAGCTGTGTCTCGTGTGGTATCGTGTCTCTCTCGGACTCCCTCCACCCGCCGGTTCTCCCGCACGGACCCGAGCTCGCGGTGAGTCTCCACGGGCACTGGGTGTCCCGGCGCTGCGAGGTCCGGCCCGAGGTTCTGTTCCTCACACGACACTTCATCTTCCATGACAACAACAACACGTGGGAGGGCCGATACTACCACTATTCTGACCCGGTCTGCAAACACCCCGCGTTCAGCATCTACGCTAGCGGACGGTACAGTCGCGGGGTTCGGTCCACACGCGTCATGGGCGGAACCGAGTTCGTGTTCAAAGGTGAGACTCTTTGAATATCATTCACAACTCCTTACGTACAGTCGCCTTGGGTCTGTTATTTTGCTACAATAAGAAATCCAAAACCTAGTGCTGTCGATGTAATGCGTTAATTAGGCCAATTTAATTAATTAGTAATGGAAAAATATTTAACGCACCATAATTTGATATCTGGGCCGTGAGGAATCCATGTGTGCCAGATGTGAGCCGGATCTGGGCCATGTGGAATCCATGTGTACCGGATGTGAGCCGGATCTGGGCCGTGTGGAATCCATGTGTACCGGATGTGAGCCGGATCTGGGCCGTGTGGAATCCATGTGTGCCAGATGTGAGCCGGATCTGGGCCGTGTGGAATCCATGTGTACCGGATGTGAGTCGGATCTGGGCCGTGTGGAATCCATGTGTAACGGATGTGAGCCGGATCTGGGCCGTGTGGAATCCATGTGTGCCAGATGTGAGCCGGATCTGGGCCGTGTGGAATCCATGTGTGCCAGATGTGAGCCGGATCTGGGCCGTGTGGAATCCATGTGTACCAGATGTGAGTCGGATCTGGGCCGTGTGGAATCCATGTGTGCCAGATATGAGCCGGATCTGGGCCGTGTGGAATCCATGTGTGCCAGATATGAGCCGGATCTGGGCCGTGTGGAATCCATGTGTGCCAGATTTGTGAGCCGGATCTGGGCCGTGTGGAATCCATGTGTACCAGATGTGGGCCGGATCTATTAATGGACTTTAATGAACTAATTCTCCTTCCAGTGAACCACATGCGTGTGATGCCGATGGATCTCGCGACCACGTCTCTGCTGAATGTCTTCGAGGGGAACGAGTGTGGCGTTCAGGGCTCGTGGCGTGTGGGCGTGGAGCAGGACGTCACTCCAACCAATGGCTGCGTGGCGTTGGGACTCCGCCTCCCGCACACGGAGTACGAGCTCTTCCGTATGGAGACGGACACTCACGGGCGAAACCTGCTCTACAACGGCCAGCGGCCCAGCGACGGCTCCAGCCCGGACCGGCCCGAGAGGAGAGCCACGTCCTATCAGATGCCTTTACTCCAGTGCAGGTCAGAGGTCATCGCAGAGGGCCCGCAGCGACTCAGCAACCGTTGCCGGGGCGGTTACCATGGCGATCTGGCGACGACGGTGGCGGTTTTGAGTTTATTCGCGTTTATGTTTGCAGACAAATAGTGCATTTTCATGCCAGTTGCCGGGGTAGTTACCATGGCGATCTGGCGACGATTTCAAGTTTATCCGCGTTTATGGGATTATTCGGATGAAGGACGAATGTGGATGCTTCTGGACATGTTTGACTTGAAGACCCAGAATGCACTTGTGTAATAATGATTGGACTAATTGAAACTGCTGCACAACGATAACCGCACTTTATTAGAGCGAACGAAGCCCGACGCTTTCACTTCTGACGAGACTTGAGTGAGTTCAAAACTCTTGAAAAATAATTCACGCCCGAAATGAAGATTCTGTCATTGTTTGTTCACTTTCTTTTCCATTCATAGAGAGCAGGAGCCGCGTTCATAAAGACAAGTATGAGTGTGAGTGAGTGAGTGAGTGAGTGAGTGAGTGTGAGTGTGTGAGTGAGTGAGTGTGTGAGTGAGTGTGTGTGTGTGAGTGAGTGTGTGAGTAAGTGTGTGAGTGAGTGTGTGAGTGAGTGTGTGAGTGAGTGAGTGAGTTTGTGAGTGAGTGTGTGAGTGAGTTTGTGAGTGAGTGAGTTTGTGAGTGAGTGACTGAGTGTGTGAGTGAGTTTGTGAGTGAGTGACTGAGTGTGTGAGTGAGTGACTGAGTGTGTGAGTGAGTTTGTGAGTGAGTGTGTGAGTGAGTTTGTGAGTGTGTGAGTGAGTTTGTGAGTGACTGAGTGTGTGACTGTGAGTGTGTGACTGTGTGAGTGACTGACTGTGAGTGACTGTGTGAGTGAGTGACTGTGTGAGTGAGTGACTGTGAGTGAGTGACTGTGTGAGTGTGTGAGTGAGTGACTGTGAGTGAGTGACTGTGAGTGAGTGACTGTGTGAGTGAGTGACTGTGTGAGTGTGTGAGTGAGTGACTGTGAGTGAGTGACTGTGAGTGAGTGACTGTGTGAGTGAGTGACTGTGTGAGTGAGTGACTGTGTGAGTGAGTTTGAGTGACTGTGTGAGTGAGTGTGTGAGTGAGTTTGTGAGTGAGTGACTGTGTGAGTGAGTGACTGTGAGTGAGTGACTGTGTGAGTGAGTGACTGTGAGTGAGTGACTGTGAGTGAGTGACTGTGTGAGTGAGTGACTGTGTGAGTGAGTTTGAGTGACTGTGTGAGTGACTGTGTGAGTGACTGTGTGAGTGAGTGACTGTGAGTGAGTGACTGTGTGAGTGAGTGACTGTGAGTGAGTGACTGTGTGAGTGAGTGACTGTGAGTGAGTGACTGTGAGTGAGTGACTGTGTGAGTGAGTGACTGTGTGAGTGAGTGACTGTGTGAGTGAGTTTGAGTGACTGTGTGAGTGAGTGTGTGAGTGACTGTGAGTGAGTGACTGTGTGAGTGAGTGACTGTGAGTGTGTGACTGTGTGAGTGAGTGACTGTGTGAGTGAGTGACTGTGAGTGAGTGACTGTGAGTGAGTGACTGTGAGTGAGTGACTGTGTGAGTGAGTGACTGTGTGAGTGAGTTTGAGTGACTGTGTGAGTGAGTGTGTGAGTGAGTTTGTGAGTGAGTGTGAGTGTGTGAGTGAGTGAGTGAGTGTGTGAGTGAGTTTGTGAGTGTGTGACTGTGAGTGTGTGACTGTGAGTGAGTGACTGTGTGAGTGAGTGACTGTGTGAGTGAGTGACTGAGTGTGTGAGTGAGTGTGTGAGTGACTGAGTGTGTGAGTGAGTTTGTGAGTGTGTGAGTGAGTTTGTGAGTGAGTGTGTGAGTGAGTGAGTGAGTGAGTGAGCGAGTGTGTGTGTGTGCGTGTCTTTATAAATATGTCCCTTACTTTTGCTGTAGGACTTCTTTTGTTGGTGTGATTCGAGTTCTCCATTAATGTTTGACAGAAAATGACGAGCTCACAGGTTTAAAATGACAGATGATGACAGAACTTTAATTTCTCTGTGTGTTTTTCCCTGTAAAGCATTTGTTGCAGAACGAGTGAGACGTGGACGTTCATATCAGAGTTATTTTTATACGAGAATGAGTTTAAGACGACGATATGAACCAAGGGCTACATGGAAGGAAAGGGAAATATTAATAACTGTAGATAATCACTGCTGACTTCATAGAGCTGTTTCCAGGAAGGTTTTCAGGCCAGTAAAACTCGACGGATCCCTGACCAACACATTCATCAACATTATATTATAAATAATATGCTGACGAAGTGGTAAAGTCGATTAGACATTATTCTTACATGTTTTGGAATGAACTGTCACTTTGCAAAATATCTTTATAGAAAAATGGCTGATAAAAATGCTGTTACATCGAGACAAATGTTTCTCACGAAAAAAAAAACATGTTTCTGTCTTGTTTTCCAGCACAAATATCTAAACATTCTTAAATCAAAATACATTTACTGGAGAAGTAGCAAAATGAAGGGTCAGCTGATGTTTTTTAATAAGTTTAATAGCTATAACATTGTTCATTTTCATACTGTATAATGTGGATGTATTATAGTGACGGTCAGTGTTTCAATCCTGAGAGTTGAATTTAATGGAATAAAAATGTCCTGCTTTATTCTGACATTTTAAATGCATAAAAAACACATTTAAGATGTTTATATCTGTTTTTTTACTGCGTAATGAATATTAAGAATATTAATAACTGTGTATTAAGATCCATGTTTATCGATTACACACAGACATCAACCCAAAAAAAATCTGTATTAACGGTTTAACCATTACATTCTTCAGCAAAGAACAACAGAATGACAATAAATTTGAAACTTGAACACGTTTGTCTTGAATGTGGGGGGGGGCGACACTAAATATGTATTTGCTAAAGGAAATATTGGTGTTTGAAAGACTAAAATATATATATATATATATATATATATATATATAAATACACATGATTAATATATTGAAAATGAATTAACTTTAGAAGCATTGCTGATGTACGTCAAATAACGCGATCATTAAACAGCATATTAATCAAAACTGCATAATGTTACTGAATGAAATATTGACAAAAATGCAATTTTCCCAGGTTTTCTAGTCTGTTCTTTTTTTATATATATATTGTATGTTCAGATATTCATACAACAAAATATACTACCACATTTATTCCACATATTAACTTTTTTCCGCCATTATTTTTGTTTTTAAGTTGCCAGTCAGCGGTAGCATTTTTTATATATGTATATTTTCTCAAAAAATAAAAAATAATGGTGGAAAAAGTTAATATCTGGAATAAATGTGGTTTGAAGTTATTAGACTATAAAAGCATCACTGTCTAAATGAGTGATACAATCTTTATGAAACAAATAAAAAACACTGCAATATTCAAGCAGGTGCTTAATTTTATTTCACCATAAAAATAAGATATATACTGTATTGTTAATTCTCAATATTTAACTTAACTCAACAGTTCAAAGGTCACGAGTATTAATAGTTAAAGTCCTCCTGTAGTCAATCATTTTATCACTTAAAACTCATCTTTGATCACCAAAATTACATATTTAAATGCTTTCCTTGAAAAAAAAATGTCTTCATGCCTTAAAATATCTTGAATATAACTCGACACCCTTGCCTCATTTAGTATTCGCGGTTCTATGAATATGCAAATGAGCCCCGCCTCCACTCACTCAGCGATCCACTCGTTGACGATCACACGTTGATCTGATTGGTTACAAGGTAGTTTGTGACGTCAGAAACACCAGCGATTTCAAAGCGTGTTTTTGAGACTGTCTTTGGTTCACTGCAGTTTTAAGGAGAAAATACTCAGCAATGCTGTCGACTTATGAATTTACACATGGATTTAATGTGCATTTACACAATTCAAAAGTCAAACGTGAATTCACTGCAATAGTAAAGTGCAAGTTTGAGGAATATGAACAGCAAATACAAATAAAAGACACAAAAATGTATATATTTTTTCCCGTTTATTTCTTCAATGTCGTCAAGTATGAGACAGTAAAGTGAAGACGTCAGTGAACATTTGTGTGGATAAATGCAGTTCAGAGAAGAAAGTACATTAATAATAGAATTCATAAATGATAATTACAGTAATAAAACAGTCTGCATTGGTATTGTTAGGAACAGAGAAGAAGAACAAATGTACATGTGAAGGAAAGGAGGCACCCGTGTCGCTCGGTCGACCGTTGATGACATCATCAGCACATGCGCTTTTGTTTAGGATGGAAGGATTAAAAATGATGACATTTACACTTTTCAACCGTTTTAGTAAAACTAAGATGGGAAGATTCGCCTTCATCCGTCCTAATAAACCAGTTCATAACGTCCATTCCTCGACAGAAAACAGCATGTGAACCAAAACAAACAAAGATGGAGTCGCTGGTCGGCCCGTCGGGGGGGTGATGATGATGATGATGATGCGGGCCAAACTTCGTCAACACCATCGGTCGCTCGTGTCGAAACCGTTCGTCAGATCCGCCTTCGTCTACAGGATGAACTTTCCCAGGAAGAACCCGATGAAGATGGCGGCGATGACGACCAGGAGTGACGGGAGCGAACTGGTCGTGGACTCTCGTCCAATCAGAGACTTGGAATTGGTCGTCGCGTGTTCGCTGCGCTGGAACTTTCTCAGTCTCAAACCCTCGTCCTGATGACGAACACAAACAAAAAACAGCATTGGTTTATCTGATGAAGAGATGCATCATGGGATTAGGCCGGTCAACCGTGTTATGCTACAGAAGAAAAGACTCTTTAATTAGGTCTAAGTTTATTTATATAGCTGGACTGTGTATACCATATGTACACTTAACAGACTATGTTAAGCTGGACTCTAGTATTTTCTTCTAGAAATAAACTTTGTTGCATTATTTTCCTGTTATCTCTATAAAGCTGCTTTGAAACACTCTGTACTGTAAAAAGTGTTATCTAAATAAAGGTGAAGGTAAACCCTTCACATTTTGTCCAATTCTTACGAAAATTGGCTCAGATAATCTTTGGACTGAGCCGCACAGAAATTATTAATCTTTGTTCAAAAGGTATGATGTTGCAAACTTAACGATGACGACCGACGAAAATTGGTACGCTTCATCAATACCATGATCTGAGAGTCCAAGCCAAAGTTGGGAACAGCGCCACATACAGGTCATGAGATGTGAAAAATGGATCATAACTTTTAAACAGTTTATCAGAAAATCATCTATGGATGAATCGTCGATGCAGAATCTGTGGAAACCAAATTTGCCAGAATCGGACGAACCTTCGGTCCGCCATTTTGAAATTTGTCATAAATTGCAATATCGGTTTGACACATCGACACAAAATTTGGTGGAGTTCATGGACGGCATGTCCTGAAGGCATCTGAGAAGTTTGAACACAGCGCCACCTAGTGTTTCAGAGATATAAGGTTTTGTGCAAAAACTTTTAAAAAGCATTGGCCATATTTGATTTATATATATATATTTCCTGTTGGAAAAACAATCATTTTTACCATTTAAAGACATTTTGATATTTTTCTTTTGCCTTTAAAGTTTTGAATCTAATCAACAGGTTTTTTTCCCACCACTAAATAAGGCATAATTAATAAATAATTGATATACTGATAATCAACTTTTTAATATACTTTTTTTTTTCTCACAATAAAGATGTTATTTGAAATAAATACAAAAATTATTATTTTTTTTATTCCTTCTGTCAGAGTAACCATTATTTTCACCAAAAAGACAAAATGGAATGATTAATAAATGATTGTTATATTGATCTTAAATTAGTTTTTCTTTCTAAACACCAATATACAATATTAATATAATACATTAACAGCAATGTTTATCTACAAATATATAAATATATTAAACACTTCAATACATAGAAAAAATCTAGGGATGTCACAAGTAGCACGGGTATACACTGCAAAAAATGCTTTTGTCTTGTTTCCAGTCCCAATATCTAAAAATTCTTAAATCGGGGGGGGGGGAGGAATCTAAATGAAGTGAGTTTTTGCTTAAAACAAGCTAAATTATCTGGCAATGGGGTGAACTTCGCATATATCGCAGAGTTAGCATCAAGCATATTTCGCGTTCGTCCATCTGTGCAAGAACCCACTTTAAGCATGTGCAACGTTTCAGATCTATGTCAAGTGTAAACACATGAATCAGATATGGGTCACAATTGAAAGAACGTGTAAACGGACAGTCAAAAAAATCAGATATAGGCAACAAATCAGAATTGGGCATCGAGACCTGCAGTGTAAACGAGGCCTTATAGTCCCAGCGCTACACACTAGAGAGCGAGCAGCACGCGTGCTTCACCTTGAGCTGGCGGTTCTCCTCGTTCAGCTTGACGGCCTCGGTCTGCAAGCGTTTGCACTCCTCCAGAACCTTCTTCTTCTCCGAGTCGTCCAGGGCGGCGCTGACGGGTTTGGGCGGCAGCGACCCGTCCGCTTTAGAGGAGTTTAGCACGCTAGCAGATTTAGCAGGAGCGTCGACGTCGTTCTGGGGGAGAACGGGAACATGAGGTCAACTAGAGGCCCAAGAGACGATGTACAACAAGCTTTGAAACGCACTAAAAATCAAGGGATTTTATACTTTAAATGTTGAGTGGATAAAATACAGGATGAATTCATTTAATATTCAACAATAATATTGATCTTCCTGCATTGACACCATTATATGAGAACTGAACTGAGCTGGACGATGACATCACAGTTTTCTCCAGAGTGGCTGTATCTATATATATATATATATATATATATAAATGAACTAAATTAATAACCTTTTTACAACAAAATGAAACATCACTGATCTTACTTAAGCTGGACTGTGATGCTATTTTCTTCTGGAAACAAACTTTGTTGCATTATTTTCCTGTTATCTCTATAAAACTGCTTCAATCTGTATTGTAACAAGCACTATTTAAATAAAGGAGACTTGACTTAAAGAACCTTGGAAAACCCGTATATTATATATATATATTATATAGACCTGTGATTATATATAAATATCTCTATGAAGTTGACTTTACATGTTTCTCCTGCTGACCTTTGACCTACCCTACTAAAGGCTCTCTGGCCTGAGGATGTGTCCTGCCTGCTCTGACCTGTGACCTCTGACCCTGCAGTGCCCGTGACCTCTGACTAGGGCTGTGTATCACCAACAATGTCACGATACGATACTAAAGCCACGATACGATACGTATCACGATATGGATCAATTTGGAATTTAAATTTCTTTTGAGCAGAGTTTAGTAGCAGTAATATCTTTATTGAATAAACAGTGTTATAACAGTTGTGATAACTGAAAAACTATTTAAAAAAACAATGAGAGTTCAATTAAATAAGTGTTGGAATGTGCACCAAACAAAGTAATTTCTTTACATTACGTTGAATTCATTTTAAACAAATGAATACAATAGAATAAAGATAGCCTACCAATAAAGAGAAAAGTTTTTGAATAGGTCTAGCACTAGTATTCAGAAATACTACAGAAACTTAAAGTAATTAAATGTAAAATAACATTGGGTAGTATTTTAGTCCTGACTAAATTAAATACATTGGCTATAAATCCAGATTCCTTATAATTAAAGCTATCTTTTGTTGTTTTGACGACAATATTAATGACAGACACATATGGCTGCTGTCCCTTTAAGAGCTAGTGCACGGATCCTGTGTTCATTATACTGTCACATGCATGCATTAACCGACTGTGTTGGATACTCACCAAGACTGACATTTTTGACATCATTTTGCTTGTTTTTGTCCGTAAAAGCGATATAATCCGTGAAAAAGCACTTTTGTTACTCACAGGCTGTTTGTGAGGCGGCTTTACTCTATGTGTGCATGCAGAGAAAACCATCTCTCAGAGAGCGTGCGAGCACTGAATAGTTTAAAATCGCTTGAATGTTTAGCGCGGTAAGACTTAAAAAGACGAGTGAATGGTAAACTTAAGTGACAATGCAATACTGGCCTGAATATGCAAGTGAATATTCCGTCATGTCCCAACTCCCGAAAGCGAGAGTGTATCGCCGCCTTCAGCGCGTTTGACGCTTGCCTTGAGCAACCCATTTTGAGAGACAGAGACAGAAGACGCAGCACAGCTGAACACTCACGCTGTTTGTGAAATTGTGTCTTGCAGAATGTATTAAAATGACTAATT
Organism: Gila robusta; assembly: GCA_030770095.1. Classification (NCBI taxonomy): domain Eukaryota; kingdom Metazoa; phylum Chordata; class Actinopteri; order Cypriniformes; family Leuciscidae; genus Gila; species Gila robusta. The sequence goes on from JAVALU010000144.1 coordinate 38,128, forward strand.
CGATGTTATAACCTGTATGGATTAATCATTATAAGTGGGAGACCTGCGGGAATGGTTAGAATAATGCGTAATACTCGCAATCCTGTGCTGAAATTCGAGCCCTGAATTGGCTACATTCAAAAGCATGACAGTTGCTGTATCGATACGCGCATCGTCAGGAGTTCATGACGATGTATCGTCGTATCGATATTCTGAGCACAGCCCTACCTCTGACCCTGCAGTGTCCGTGACCTCTGACCCTGCAGTGTCCGTGACCTCTGACCCTGCAGTGACCGTGACCTCTGACCCTGCAGAGCCCGTGACCTCTGACCCTGCAGTGCCCGTGACCTCTGACCCTGCAGTGACCGTGACCTCTGACCCTGCAGAGCCCGTGACCTCTGACCCTGCAGTGCCCGTGACCTCTGACCCTGCAGTGCTCGTGACCTCTGACCCTGCAGAGCCCGTGACCTCTGACCCTGCAGAGCCCGTGACCTCTGACCCTGCAGTGCTCCGAGTTCTAACACTGGCTGTGGCGGGAGTGTGTGGCGGCCGGCTGGACACCGACGAGCGGATCTTCGTCCAGGCCAAAGCCGGAGCGGCACTGATCCAGTGAGAAACAGGAAGTGATGTGTGTGTGTGTGCATTAGGGCTGCACAATTTAGGGGGAAAAATAAAATCGCTCTAGGTTTGCTGTGCTTATTTACATTTATTTATTTTGTAGATGGTTTTATCTAAAGTGGCTTACAGGGTTATTATAGATATTATAGTATACTTTTATTACTTGATATAAATAAACATTAACTGTAATGAAACAAAAAAAAAAAAAATTATTTTATTTCAGCTAGCTGTCAAAGCAACATTTCTAATTTTCATTTAGTTTAACTTGAGGTACTAAAATAACTAAAACTGAAATAAAAATTAATAAAAACTATTTAGATATGTATATAAAAAAACAATAACTAATAAAAATGACAAAAACACAACAAAAATACTAAAACGTTAAAATTAAAACAGATGATACAATAATAAAAACTAATTCAAAACATTAAAAACAATAAAAAATAATGCATATTTATTTTATCTCAATGATATTAAAATAACACTGATTATCTGTAGGGCTGCATAGTTTGCCCAAAATTGTGAGATTATATATGAATATGACCTTTTAATTATTAATAATAATAAATATATTATTATTATGAAATACTAGGTAAAATAAAAAATAGTAACTAGGAAAAATAATATAATAATAATTTTCATTTTACTTTCATGGCTTTGTTAATTTATTAGTTTTCGAACGTTAAAAAAAACTTTTATTTTGGCGGAAAAACGCAAGAATCCCTTAAAGCTCAACCGTTTATTTTTTAAGCGCTTCTCATAAAAAGTTGATGAATATGAATATGCACATTATCCAGCTTATTTTGCGAGCTATTTTCTGTGCGTTTTATTACCCGCTGTAGGTAAAAAAAAATAAAACTAGAAGAATAGCAGAGTGCAGTAAACGGTACAAATATTTGCGCTACAAACCAGGGTGTTTATGATTATGATAAATTAAAATAGCAAGATAACAAATACCAGGTTGCAAGATTAAAACACAGTTTTTTAGACTTGGAAATACAAACTCAGAGCAGATGCAGATATTAGTTACTCGCCTGTAAATGAACATTGTCGCGCTTCACTCTGAAATATGCAGTGCGTTTATTCATTTAATTTTGCAATCTGATAAATCTTGGTTTTATTTCTATAAATCATGCAGCCCTAGTGCGTTTCAGTGCTGGTGAAAGCATGCACGCTTGTTAAAGTGGAAAATTACATTAATAGTGAAAACAAAACCACTCAAGTGTTATTACTTCAAAATGTGAATAACTTCAAACTTAAGAATCTCTAGTTACTGTAAAAAATAAAATAAGTAAAAAAATGCTGTAAGTGGTTTCAGGCGTTTTGCTAACTTAAGCAAGAGACCTTTTTTAAGATATGCACATGTGAAATTAATAATGTACATTCCTACATATCAAACTCATTTAAAGTGAAAGTAAATCTGTACCTGTAACACATTCAAATGCAAAACAGGTTTAAAATGTAAGTTTTTTATTCAATACTAATATGAATTAAAGGTTGATTAATACTGGATTTTGCTGATATGATAATGTTTAAAGAATGGCAATAAACTGATTATTGTGCTTAAAATCTATATATTGAATGTGTAAAATAATGTTTCTAATTATAAAAAAGCCCAAAACAGTGACGCATTGTGATTTTGAACATGCAGCGGTTGCATTTATTTCATCAAAGCTTTTTGTTTGACCATTTTAGACTTTTTATGATCTCAAACTTAATTTTTAAAATTGAATTTCAGGAAAATAAAATCACGTACAGCACCTTAAAAACAGGGTGAAGTTCCGAGTCGAGCTCTTTCTGCTATTAAAACACGTTTATAACTCAGTTTACAGCCGCATGTAAGAGGGTGGAGTGAAATACACACGCTCTCGTCTCCTCCCTGTCGTCTCTCTGAACCACACACACACACACACACACACACTCACCACTTTATCGTTTTCAGATGGCAGCTCAAACACACATCTGAGTTTGGAATCCATGAGCTCGTCTGGTTTCGCGTCTTTCCACTGAAACACATGAAGAACAGGCAATTCATCAACCATTAGCAGCTCACACACACACACACACACAGTAGAGCATATCACTTTTACATGCATTTTCACCTCATATTTATTCTAGCTCTAGAATTATTTTCCCAGTTGTCTGTGACCCAGTAAAGCCAGACCTGAGATGCATGTATTACAGAAACTTCCCATCTTAACTTTAGACTTTTGATTTGATAAGTAATTATTAAACAGGATGGGATTCTTAGTTGGGATGTTTTTGTAATGCCCACAGTGTGTGTGAACAACCACTGCATTATTAGATTTTTCTGACTATTAATTCATCTCAGGCTAAAACAACTGAGATAAAGGGTGTTTGCTGCCATCAGCTGGTGTGAACATGCAGTTACAGCAGCTCTACACACACACACACACACACGCGCGCGCTCAACACACACCGCAGACCAGCTCAACACACACACACACACACACGCGCGCGCGCGCTCAACACACACCGCAGACCAGCTCAACACACACACACACACACACACGCTCAACACACACCGCAGACCAGCTCAACACACACACACACACACACACACACACGCGCTCAACACACATCGCAGACCAGCTCAACACACACACACGCACACACACACACACGCGCTCAACACACAACGCAGACCAGCTCAACACACACAAACACACACACGCGCTCAACAAACACCGCAGACCAGCTCAACACACACACACACACACACACACACGCGCTCAACACACACCGCAGACCAGCTCAACACACACACACACACAAACACACACACGCGCTCAACACACACCGCAGACCAGCTCAACACACACACACACACAAACACACACACGCGCTCAACACACACCGCAGACCAGCTCAACACACACACACACACACACACGCTCAACACACACCGCAGACCAGCTCAACACACACACACACACACACACACACACGCGCTCAACACACATCGCAGACCAGCTCAACACACACACACACACACACACACACACACACGCGCTCAACACACAACGCAGACCAGCTCAACACACACAAACACACACACGCGCTCAACAAACACCGCAGACCAGCTCAACACACACACACACACACACACACGCGCTCAACACACATCGCAGACCAGCTCAACACACACACACGCTCAACACACAACGCAGACCAGCTCAACACACACAAACACACACACACGCTCAACACACAACGCAGACCAACTCAACACACACACACACACACGCTCAACACACAACGCAGACCAGCTCCACACACACACACACACACACACGCTCAACACACAACGCAGACCAGCTCAACACACACAAACACACACACGCGATCAACAAACACCGCAGACCAGCTCTACACACACACACGCTCAACACACAACGCAGACCAACTCAACACACACACACACACACACGCTCAACACACAACGCAGACCAGCTCAACACACACACACGCTCAACAAACACCGCAGACCAGCTCTACACACACACACGCTCAACACACAACGCAGACCAACTCAACACACACACACACACACACGCTCAACACACAACGCAGACCAGCTCAACACACACACACACGCGCTCAACACACAACGCAGACCAGCTCAACACACACGCGCTCAACACACATCGCAGACCAGCTCAACACACACACACGCTCAACACACAACGCAGACCAGCTCAACACACACAAACACACACACGCGCTCAACAAACACCGCAGACCAGCTCTACACACACACACGCTGAACACACAACGCAGACCAACTCAACACACACACACACACACACGCTCAACACACAACGCAGACCAGCTCCACACACTCACACACACACACACGCTCAACACACAACGCAGACCAGCTCAACACACACACACACACACACTCAACACACAACGCAGACCAACTCAACACACACACACACACGCACACACGCTCAACACACAACGCAGACCAGCTCCACACACACACACACACACGCTCAACACACAACGCAGACCAGCTCAACACACACACACGCTCAACACACACACGCGCTCAACAAACACCGCAGACCAGCTCTACACACACACACGCTGAACACACAACGCAGACCAACTCAACACACACACACGCTCAACACACAACGCAGACCAGCTCAACACACACACACACACGCTCAACACACAACGCAGACCAGCTCAACACACACACACGCTCAACACACAACGCAGACCAGCTCAACACACACACACACGCGCGCTCAACAAACACCGCAGACCAGCTCTACACACACACACACGCTCAACACACAACGCAGACCAGCTCAACACACACACACACGCGCTCAACAAACACCGCAGACCAGCTCAACACACACACACACACGCTCAACACACAACGCAGACCAGCTCAACACACAACGCAGACCAGCTCAACACACACACACACGCGCTCAACAAACACCGCAGACCAGCTCTACACACACACACACGCTCAACACACAACGCAGACCAACTCAACACACACTCACACGCTCAACACACACTCACACGCTCAACACACACCACAGACCAGCTCAACACACACACACACACCAAGGCTTCTGTGTCTGAGAGGGTTCCCGGGGCGAAGATGGCCTGCACCATGAACTTGTGTTTGCTCTTCTCGTTGGGGTCGTAATCAAACGGCTGCAGCATAACTGCGACATAAACACAAATATTAACAATATTAACCACATTTCTATACACTTGTGTAATACATATGGTCTGAACTAATCTGCACATAATTAAAGGTAAAAACTATATTATTTTGCACAAGAAACAATAAATAATCTAAATATGACAATAGTAAAAGCTCACATAACTAACTTTATTCTGTGGAACAAATAGAGAAATTCTGAAGATTTCCAATCATAATGAATGAAGTTTTAAAGCTTCAAAAAGAACAATAAAGCATCATAAAATGAGTCAATATTCACTGCCGTATTCATGAGTTTATGAGCGAAGCACCAATGTCTGATTCACAAACGAATCATTCTTCTGAGTCGGATCTGTTCAATCCCTGGTGAAGAACTGTTCTGAATGATTCGTTCATTGGAGTTTGACTCACTGAATCAATGATGGATGTTTGTGGATGATTTTCAGTGAACAGTTTAGATTTGTTCACACAAATCCTGCAATATAAAGCACGGGTCACATGTAGGGCTGGGCAAATAAAATAAAATTTTTGATGAATCGTTTTTTAAAATGTGGTTGATTCGATATTGATTCTCAAAAGCCACGAATTGATCTTTTTTCCCATTGTACTTCCGCAAAATTTCGACATAATATCTGATCGACGTTAATCTTATAACCAGTGTAGAGGGTAACTCATTACAAGTAAGTTGACTTACGTAATCAGATTTCTTTTTAAAGTAACTAGTAAAATTTACAACAAAATATCTGAGTTAGTTTTTCAACTAAGTAACGCAAGTTACGTTGTTTTCCCATTTATTGACTGACAGCTCTCCTGTCCCCATGTTGAGACAAACCGAAGTGCAGAGGCGTTGTGTGTGAACATGATGGTTATTGTAGTTCTAGACTAAATGTGAGCATTCACTGGATTATCATTATCTCACTGGCACAAGCCTGCAAAAAAGTGCTAAAAGCTTTTTGATAAACCCAATCGCTCGATTAACGCGCAGACGGATGTGACGATGAGCGCGCCAAATTGGATACAAGGCAATATCTCCACAAAACTTTAGTGCATTGAGACGAAAATTGGTGCATGTCATCAAAAGCATTATTTGAGGCTACATGCAGTGTTTCAACACAGCGCCACCAAGTGGTCAGGAGATATGAAAAATGTCTCTTTTTGCTTATAACTTAAGAACGGTTTGCCTAAAAATCATAAAACTGGTCTCTTAACTCTTAAAGCATTTTTTTTATGGTTTTAGTTTTAGTTAACTATAAAAACCTTGGCTAAAATGTGCCGTCGGAGAAGCACGAATTAAAGACCACCATCTTGGCCAACAATTTCGGCTCTCCCAAACCATTCTTTTCTGGCTTTTCTCTTTTGGGTCCTGTGTTATAACCAAGCGTCAACCTTCCTCTCTTTCTCTCTCTCTCTCGAATCAACACTGAAGTGATTTAAATTGCAGTTCATCGATTGGCCACTAGAGACAGGCTGCAAAAGAGAGTTAATCCCATAGACCCCCATGTTAAAATGGCCAACTTTACAGCAGAAAAAAGTGTTACACAGCCTGGTACAAAAACTGGTTTTGGACTATATAGCTAATTTTGTCCTTGATGACGACTGTGAGGGGGGTGAATTTCTTTATAACTCATTCTTTTAAATTATATTAAGCCTAAAAGATCTACATAATTAGGGGTGTGGCCACTTGAGTGACAGGTGGATTGCTGCTGATGTCACTGCTAGCCGTTTGTCTGCTGTCTGTTAGCGTCACGTCACCTCAGCTAATCCACATCGCTGCACATGTTCGTTTATCCACGAGTGACGCGCGGCCAAGATGGCGACGGCGGGCTCCGCCCACTTTGGGCTTCAAAAATGCTCTTCAGAAACACTACGGGTGACGTCACACACACTACGCCCATATTTTTGTACACTCTATGGTTCTAACCTGAGATGGTGAGCGTGGCTCCGGGCTCGATGATCCCGCTGTTGGGTCGTACGCAGTATCTGCGCGGCGCTGTGGTCTTCACTTTGAAACATACTTTCTTCTCTGAAGGATTCTTTAGCTTCAGGTTTGCAGTGACGACATCTGTGAAAGGACCTGAGAAGAAGAGGAGAACATCACGACAGGAATTCATGAACGTTAGGGGTGCGACGATATGAACATTTTGTCCGAGACCGATAATTCTTTATATTGTAAAAGCCGATAACCGATATATTGGACAATAAACCTAAAACCAAATTTGTATATGATTTTGAGAGCCTGATTACAAAAACACAACTCTCACCATTAAAAGCCATGTCCTGAACACATAATTATGATGTTCTCATTATAATTTTATGACAGCACAAGTTGCACTTTACTGTATTTTTCTTTTTTGAAGTGATTCCAATAATTTTTCAAGCAATTCAAAACCATCAAGGTGAACATCTGAAGGAAATAATCCATTATATAATCGGTTTTAATATATCGGCCAAATTTTCTTACATGGTGCCGATAATGATAGCATTAAAAATGAACATGTATTTCCCGATATCGATATATCGTGCATCTCTAATGAACATTCACACAAAATATATGACATTTTCTATTGTGCTGTTCTGGGTAAAATCTTAGAAGCCAATTAGGGCTGTGCGATTAATCGAAATCGTAATAAAATCGCGATTTGAGCATGCGCGATTTCTAAATCGCTTCATAGCACGATTTTTTTCCGCGCTCCCGACTCCAACCTCCCAGTATGCTATCCGAACCAATCAGAATGCAGCGCGCCTAAATTGAGCGTGAGAACAGAACAGACCGGGCGGGTAGAGATTCAGTGAACTTCGAACAGGTGCGCGTGCCAGAAGGGAGCGCCAGTGCATGGAAATATTAGCGCAAAGGGGCTTGCCTCACCAAGTTTCTTTCTTTTGGGAACGTAAGGGAATACCATTACCTGATTGGTTTACAAGTAGTTCCCTCCGCTGCGGCTGTCAGTTATTCTCCATTCAGCGTTCAAACAGCGCGTCGCGTTCGGTTAACGTTACGACAGTCAACGAGGAAACTTTCTCCAAGATGATTCAATGTTAATATTATTATACTTGATCTGTAGATAAAGCTCTATGGTTTCGCATTAAATGACTATCTTGCTGGACTGTACCTTAATCATGTTCGTTTCTACCGTGTGTCTGTTGGATCGCAACACTGGAGAGTACTGTCTATAATTGTTCTTCACGCGCACAGTAACTGAAATTAAAAACTGTTAAAAGAAAAGGCTCAATAAACTGTTGCATAGATAGATACTGTATAATACACTATGCATCGATATGTCTTGACTCTTTCCTTTGTGCTTTGAACTTTTCAATGCGGACTCGAGAACTGCACGCTGTGACTCTTTGTTGCTTCAAGCGCATCATTCTGCGCTCTGGATGCGCATAAGCGCTGTGTGCTGCACTGTATTGGAGTCTTTCGTAATCATATCATAATACTTTTGTGCAATGAAAGATTATTAATAGCCTTTTTTGTTCTGTCCTATCTATCATATGTTGTTGCCTCATTAAACAGCTGTGCTATACTTAATATGTGTCTTAATTTTATAGTAGACTATATATAAAATAATTGATCTTTTTGATTTTTGTTATCTTGTTTTTCATGAATGTATTTTACAACAATACAAAGAGCAATGTGTAACGTTTTACCAGATCTAGTGCTACACGATAAAGCTGTAATTGGTTTCCTTTGGAAATATGTTTCAAATTCACACAGAATGCATTAAAACTGCAAAGCATGTCTGTTTGTGTCAAAATCATGATTAAAATCGAAATCGAGAAAAAAAAAATCAAGAAATCGTGATAGTTTTTTTTTGTCCATATCGCACAGCCCTAAAGCCAATCAGAATATATTTGATGTTTTAATATTCTTGTGAACTTTGTTGCACATGCAGCATTTTCACTTTCAATATGGACAGATAAATCCCAAACAGTAAAAGAATCAATGTCACAAATAATCAGGTTTAACACAACATCCTCACATTAAAATCACACAATTAGAACACTATTTTGTACTTGTTTTTGCTTATTATCTGCTTTAAAAGTTTTTATACATTAAACAGTTTTCATAAAGGCTTTATATTACACATGATAAGGATGTGGAATAACATTGTTTAAAATAATGGATACATTTTTTTTAATGTATAATTTAGATTTTTCATCTGATTGATCAAAAAAAAAAAATCGATTATCAAAATAACAGTTAGTAGTTGCTTGCAGCCCTAATATAACACATGCATGTATTCATCTTAAAATCACTGTTAATTAGGCTAATAAAAATTAAGTAATGATTTTAATGTGTACAAACAAAAGTTGGTATCTATTACTTCATTTATTAATTGTTGCACATCAACATGAAAATCCAAATGGACCATCTTTACTTTAACTCATAATATCATATCACTGAAAAACTCATATAATATCATCTCATATTGTTAAAGATAATAATAATAATCGAGCGAGCGTCGTGAAAACGGAGATGCCGACACGTCAAACAGAGAAGAGACTCGAACACACGAGCACAAAGACTCCAGTGTTTCAGACGCTCACTGACGCCTGCCTTTATTGAATCATGTAATTCCTCAATTACCATAAAATCACAATTTACCGGCATTTCAGCTGCACCGTTTTTGAAGGTCATTTAAAGAGAGCCGTAAGTCAAAGACGTCTTTAAACCTCGTATGACTGAAAGCACATCACGCCATAAACTCCCACAATCCACCGGGAAAAAAAAAAACCGCATGGCATGCAAAGCAGCAAGCAGGTACTGTAATATTTTGAATTTGTTTTTTTAATCCGTTAACGCTAATTTTATTTTAAGCATCAAAAATGTTTGTGGTGAGAAATGTCATTGTGGAAAATGCAACTTTTATATTTATACTAATCAAGAACACGGTTTAATTGCTGCAATCTGTGGAGCTTGAGGTTGTAGGGCTTTGAGTTGATCTATAACATAATTTGATTTATTTCAGAGCTGGTTTAACTGCGTTAAGATGCCGGAGAACCTTCTTCTGTGCAAAACATATATTAGAAACATATGATCCATAAATGTGGCAAACATGGAGGCTAATTATTCTTTATAAAGACATCATAATTTAAACGATGTTAAAGTTAGCATGTGTTAGCAGAAGAAATGACATTACCGGCGCAAGAATGTGATGCACAAGAAATAAAAACGTTTTAATTCAACCTCCGTTTGTGAAATAATATTTTATCACGCTATTTTAAGAGTACAGTCATAAAACGCTTGACTGAATAAATAAATGGAAATTATTATTATAATTTCAAATTAATATATTACTATAATTAACATTAATATTAGGGATATTAGCATAACTTTGAATTGACTGCTCAATAAACCCTCTACAATGCGAGTAAATGGCTCGTGTGTGTGTGTGTGTGTGTGTGTGTGTTAGAGGATAAGTATAAGTTTAGCATAGATATATTTGTGACTCTGGATCACAGAACCAGTCATAAGTCGCACGGGTATATTTGTGGCAATAACCAACAATACATTGTATGGGTCAAAATGATTTTTGACCCATACAATAAAAAATGATTTTCAATAAACAATTGATAAAATGATCGATTTTTCTTTTATGCCAAAAATCATTAGGCTATCAAGTAAAGATCATGTTCCATGAAGATATTTGGTAAATTTCCTACCGTAAATATATAAAACATTTATTTTTGTGAGTGAATGCAGCACAATCGCGAACATAAATGCACAACTTTAAAAGCGATTTTCTCAAGGTTTAATTTTTTTTGCACCCTCAGATTCGAGATTTTCAAATAGTTGTATCTCGGCCAAATATTGTCCTATACTAATAAACCATACATCAATGGAAAGCTTATTTATTCAGTTTTCAGATTATGTATAAATCTCAATTTAAAAAATTTGCCCCATGTTTTGTGGTCTAGGGTCACATTTTCACTCGTAGAATGTAAACAACATTCTTTATATATTTTATACATTCTATACATATTTTAATAATAATTACTATTATCTTTTTTTTTTACAGAAACACTGAATGACCAACAATAGGCCTATCTTAAGCACCACCACCAGTCCTAAGTTCATTTAAAATGACAAATATGCATTCATGCATGGTTACCAAGTTTTAGTTCTAATTAATAAAGTTCTATCATTAAATAGTACTTGATTATCATAATATAATGCTTGATTGACTGAGGTTAAGAGTGTACCTTCATATATTTAAAAAGATGTGCACTTTTACAAAGATAAGCTGATTTGGTGTAATTATATATATATATATATATATATATATATATATATATATATATATATATATATATAGTCTGGCGAGTAACCAAAAAAATTAACTATTGCAAGTTCTCTAGACTAATTTCTGTTTGCATGGTGTGGATAGCCGTTTTCGATGTTGGTTTGAGCATTTGATTTATAATTTGAGCATTTGATTTATGATTTGAACATTGAATTATACATTTAATCATGACAGATTTATACAGGCTTCATAATGAAAATTAAAAATCAAGAGTTTTAATTAAATTTTTTATACAGTTCATGCTTTCCCGAATAAGGAAATAAAATTGCAATTGAGCATTTGATTTATCATTTGAGCAGCTGTTTTGAGACATTGTTTATTATTTGATATTTTGAAGCATTCGAATTTTAATTTTGTTAGGAAAACACTTCCATAAGCCGTGCTGGGCAATGCTGGTAAAATGACGTTTTATACCCTGCTATCTACTTACATGCTCTGATAATAATAATAGCTAATAATAGATATATAGATATGAAAATACTGACATTTAATATTATTTTAATACATATTTCCTGTCCAATTTTTGTGTTACTTTAAACAAAAGTGTGGTTATTTTAATGGCTTTTATTTTTTAATTCAGATTCAGTCAAATTATTGAATTTAATTAAAAATTCTAATAATAATACAATTATACAAAAAAAAACTAATTTATAATAAGAAATAAATCATATATATATATTTTTTAAAAAGTCATTTTCAGTTTCGGTTTAATTAGCGCGATTTCATATAAGCCTATGAGCTTCATATTGGCCACCAGAATTTGCATAGAAATTTACGTTTATTTATATGACAGAAAACAGGACAATTTGGTACAACAAGCATCTCTCCTCACAATCAAATCCCGCTCCAGCTTTTCCGATGGTCTTTTGGATCAGATGAACGGAGATGATGTGCAATTAGCCTTCAAAAGCCAGGATCTTATGACTGAGCATGTCACATATTAGTGGATTAGAGGAGTCCTGCAGGATCAAGCAATGGATGTATTTTTGTAAACACGGTCCAGAGAACCAGATGCTCGACCTTGGAAATTAGCTTCTGCTGAACTTGTGAGAAGGAGGATTGTTGTGTGCAACATGAGAAGTAAATAAACTCACATCAGAGAAGCATCGGAGGGAATCATAATCATATGCGAAAGATGAGAGAGAAATCTAATCAGCAGGAAAAAAAAACGGTGTGACTTCAGGTCAAAGATATGCATGAACGTTCATGTTTCCCATTGAACATTTTTTTTAATGCCAGAATAAATGATTGACATGTTTACAGTAGATATACCTGAATAAACTGAACACAGATAAAATCAACGTTTTTCATGCAATTTTGAGCCTATTTTGCCTCCACAACATTTCAGACTAGTAGAAAGAAAACACCCAAAATACGCATTTAAGTGTTTATTTTATTGTACTTGATCTATCCGTAGATTTTAATACATATCTTTAAAGGCGGTGTATATTCTGAAGGTTTGTTCATTTATCATATTATATTAAAAACATGTATCAGTCTATTTTCTGATTTATATCCCAATGAATTATGAATCTGGCTTTATTCAATGTTCAGATTTCTATAAATGCATTCAAATGCATACTTAATTAGATAATACATAATTTGCATATTTAACGTAACATTTCAGGAAACCTTCAGTATTGGGATTAATCAACTGGGGAACGCATGGATAAACCTTACATGAACACATGGAAAATTGTCTATTTCAAACCAACAACCTGCAAAAGCATCACACTGCAACCAAACATGATGCCAACATGTGATTCCTGCAGTTAATAATCCACAAACCGTTTGAGATAAACATATTTAATGCATTTCGCTTCCACTAATGCAGACGCCAACCTATGACTGCTAAATGGAGCATCAAGAAAACTCAATTGTTAAATTTTGCCTCAAAAAAACATCATCATGTGAACGCAAAAGCCTTCTCTTACATAAACCAAAGAGGCGAGGTCAAAAAAAGTTCACAGTTTAAGGCAATCAGACATGATGGACACAATTGCATTAATTTCCCATTTCATGGTTTTTGGACAAGGTCATTACACGCACTGACCACACGTCTCTCAGGAATATGCAGAATAAAGGGGCGGGGCCTGGTTGAGTTAGTTAGTAGTGTGTTAAACTGGCGGTTATGGCAAGGGGCGGGACATTTCCCAAACACACTCGAAGCGCTCGACCAATCACAACACAATGCTCCAGCCGACCAATCACAACACACTGCTTGATGAACTTGTGTGATGAAATAGAGATAGAAGTGGGAGAAACTAAAGAAATGGTGACCAGCTCCTAAAAAACTCTATTAATCTAGTTTAATCTCCTGTGTGTGTGTGTGTGATTGTGGTTTCCTCATGTTTCAGGTGTGTATTCTGCGAGTTACGGGCCTGAACTCGCGAACTGTAACGTGACCGCGTGGAATCCGCTCGGGAACGGACTCTCCTACGAAGACTTCTCTTTCCCTGTGTTTGCTCTGAAAGATGAGATCAGACTCAGGTCATCCGTAAAGTGTGTGTGTGTGTGTGTGTTCATCAGTGCAGTTTTAAACAGCATCTATTCTGCTTTCCTCATGTTCATCTGTGTTTAGTGTGTAATGTTGCTGTGTGATCATGATAAAGCTCCAGTTCTTCTCTATATCAGTGTCAGTGTTTCTGAACTCCTGAAACGCCTCCATTGTATCTTGAGTTTCTTCCGGGAACGAACACGTCACAATATTCCTCATTATAATAATTCATACGCAGAATAAAGGGGCGGGGCCTGGTTGAGTTAGTTAGTAGTGTGTTAAACTGGCGGTTATGGTAAGGGGCGGGACATTTCCCAAACACACTCGAAGCGCTCGACCAATCACAACACACTGATCCAGCCGACCAATCAGAGCACAGTGTGCTTTTCAGGAGGAGGGGCTTCATAGAGACAGGAAGTAAACAGAGCGTTATTGACAGACTGGGAAGAGAGGAGCCGCAACAATGGAGAATATGAGGAAAATAATCAACATTCAAGCAGGAAAACCTGTTCTAAACCAAAAACTACATATATAATATAAAGTCCAAATCAACCCTATTTACTTTGATACACATTTTGTTCAAAGTTGCTCAATCCAGTGGTCCTCTCGTCTTCATATTTAGCCCCTGGACTGATTTCAGCCACTGTCATCACAGCAGGACATCTCATAACCTGATAACAGTGACAGAATAAGGACACACACACACACACACACACACACACACACACACACACGAGTGTTTTCCTGGCTGCGAGTGTAAGATCTTCCTTAGGCCTAGATAAATAAATAATACAGAGATGCACAGTGAGGGAAAACAGACATCAGGGCTCTACTGTGTGTGCATTTCACTCACATTTGCGAGAGAAATTTACTGTGTGTGAACGTGAATGTTTAAATTAAATCTGTTTAAAGGCCTGTTCTCACCAAGGATGATAACTATTACAATAACGATAAAGTTTAAAAATCATTCTCAATATAAAAGAACAGCAGAGTTCACACCACAACGATATCAATATAATATGAAACAAGTGCATATATTTATTTAATTAAAAATCACAGCTTTAGCGATTTCATAATCGCATGAAGCCAAAACGCGATATCAGTTTTATTTCAAATAATCGTAGACAGTGTAGACAACACACATCTGTATACTGTATCAGTGTAGACAATCACTATGGATTTGGATTTGGATTTTGGATTATGGATTTTTTCCAACCGCGGTTGAAAAGCAAGAAATTCCCGAGGTATAGTGGTAAACCGCTTTAAATAAATATCAAATATAGCAGACATATAATCAGGACACGGAGGCGCCGGCGCGTGAACTGGAGCTCGTCTCATAAATGAACCGAAACTCAGTGTATAGGCTACTTGCCTCACAGACATGAGAAATAAATAGAAAGCTTGAAATGTCTACTTTTAAACAAAATTCAAAACGAAATGATAAAATTGTAGGCTACAGTAGCCTAGTCAGGTAAGGTCAGGTTTGCGATGTGCGTTTTATTTAGGCTATTTATTTATTTTTGTGCCTGTGTGCCGATCGTAATTCTGGGGATACAACACAGCCAATAGGCTATACTAGGGGCTTTAGCCTTTAAATATCTGTGCTGCATTGGATCAGTCTCCTTTCTAGAACAGCCAAGAGCTTTCTAGCCTCGCATCGCTCATAGACCTTAAAACAGTCAGCGGATGGCGGGCGGGTGCGGTTTTGAACATTGGTCATAAATGTTGGTGCGGATGATGGTGGACGAATGAGGAGTTTTGTGATGCGGTTGTGGATGAAATAATAGCCCATCCACGCATCTCTAATACAGATGGAATGTTATTACGTGTCATGGAACATCGCGCTCCACAATAGGTTTGGGCGATGTCTACCAATTTGGTATCAGACGATGTCTACAGTGAAACATCGCGATGGACGATGATATCGGGGGAGGGGGGGGTAACATTCTCATTTTCCACTATATATTTTCCTCTATATCTCATCAGCAATTTCGATTTTGGCACGCTCTGCAGCAGCTGACCACTGAAGAGCGAATGTACAGTGACGTGACATCACTGCCAGATTCAAACTGTGCTTTCGCGCTATGGCTGGCGCTGAGCCAAAGACGGACGCGCTCAGTGCTTGTCATAGGCTGTATCACAACTGTTCAGTGTTTTTAACCACATAATGTTTATTTTAGGTTTCAGACATTTAAATACATATAATATATAGCAAAACAATACATTTATAGTTTGTAAAATACACAATGGTGTCTATGGAAGCAGCAATAACAAACCATTCAAATATATTTGCCGACGGTTTTTATTCATATCAGACACACAGTGTAAATAACTATAAAGTCAACTCTATTTTTCTCCCAGTTCACCGGCCACTTTCATGTATTTCGGGAGAAACTGATTAATTCACGCGCTGTAATAAATCCAACAGACAGGAATCTCTGAACTGCGGCCCAAACACGGCGCCCATCTCACGTTACAGATCAAGATCATTTATGAAAGGTTTTTTAAACAACAAAACAAACTCACTTACACATATTTGAGAATCGGAATAGAAGATAGTTGATGACATGGTAAGCAAGTTTGTTAATATTTATAAATAAAAGCGCTTCATCTTTCATACTGCGCTATTTTGGCTGTGGTGAATCACGTACCAAGCATGAAGCGTCACCATGGAAACGTGGGGGTATCGCGATGCCGGCTAAACATCGTGATGTCTGTCAGTCATCACGATGGACGATGATATGGACGATATGACAACCCTACTCCACAACTCGCGAAAGGTCGGATTTGCTCCATCCTTTGATAAGTTTTGTTTAGAAAACCTTGAATCCATGTAAGACACACTGTCATTAGACATAATCCATGTCATTAGAATCAATGAATCCATGTCATTAGACAACGTGAACACATGCACAGGCCAATTTTTTTTTGCGGTGATGACGGTGACGAGCTCAGACCCGCGGTAGGCGTCACGTGACGGTTGCGTCATTGCGGTAACTGTCCCAGCCCTACTTATAAGTAGGGATGGGCGATATGGCCTAAAATCCATATTGCGATATACATTGCAGCCTCTTGCGATAACGATATATATCACGATATATAAACTATAATAGAACCATTTCAGAACAGGTTAGATAGACGTAAGGAAAGCCAAACTGCTAAATGTATTTTTTTTTTTTAAAGAAACGTAGCTACATAGTTTTGAGAACATTTATTATGCGAAACTGTAATTATACAACATAATGTAGCAGATAAATAAAATTCAAGTACACTATAGCTGCAGAGACTTTAACAAAGAAAAAGCTTAAAGTATTGGGTTTCTTTCCTTTAGTGCACGCCTGTTTCACACACACTCTGTGTGCAGTGCATATGCAGTGTGTGTTGCGGTGTGTGTGCTGCGCAGGAGCAGCACGTGCTATTGTGCTTTCACACACGGTGCGTTTGCAGTGCGCAACTCATCTACGACAAACACAACATTTATCCTCTATTTTTTTATTTCATATCACTATTTTTATTATTAGTGTCTTTTATAAAATAATATAAAAGAGTTTCAGCATTGCGATTCTATTTGTACACAGACAGTATGCTAGTAATACGTCTACACTCTTTCACAAGACTTTGGCTATTCACGTTTAAACTTGATACACTTAAACGTATCACTTCTATATAGATTTATATATTAAGTTGCTCAAGCAAGTGGCAAAACATTTATGTTAACATCGCAAACATTTTAAATTAAAACATACACAATTGACAAAAACAGCTCTCTCATACCTTTTCTTTTGCATTTAAATCTTTTTTTACAAGAAATATTGCGGTCACAAAGAACTTTTTTTTTCCACCTCCAAGAAGAGACGACTGCATCCATTATGTCGTGTTGTTGAGGTAACGTTACTGTGTAGTTTTCCTTGCTTTAATTACCCCGAGCTTAAAGTTAAAAAGAAAATGACTGTGAAAAATAGTAGTATAATATAATTAAAAGGAGATATTTTAAGGAGATATTACTATTTTCATATCAATCCGTGTTCATTTTGACCATGAACCATTTAATTCAGCGCGTGCAGCACGGCAGGAATAGACTGTGCGGAAACGTATGCTGTATACGCACCGCTCCTGGAACGCATCGCCGCACCGCATCCGGAAAAAATACGCACCGCATATGCACTGCAAACTCGTGTGTGAGAAACAGCTCCTCCGTTTCGCTTTAGCCATGTTTACTCAAGATGACGAATACGACGATGCGTTGCAGCCGGTTGCAGCTCGTGGCTCTAAATATTCGGCTAGATTGCGTCAACATGCATTATCGCGATAGTGCAATAGAATTAAAATCTCTATCGTAGGCCAATTTTGTATCGTTTATATCGCATATCGTTTCTATCGCCCATTACTACTTATAAGTTAACTTTAATTTACAATTTGCAGTTAATTTCTGACCCTGCTCTAAACTGAATTTAAATCGGAACTGAACCAAATGCTGAGTTCACACTGAGCGATTTTAGGCCTGATTTCGCTCGCCGACAGATTGTGTGAGATTGCCGACAAATACCCGAAATCACAGGCAGATCGGTGCTAGTTTTTTCTCCTTTTCGCTGCAAATCAGCGCACAGACAATTTGGATCGCAAATCTTCTCGCAGGCTAATAGAGGCTATCATTTTCAATAACAACTTCAGTCTCACGCACGCGTGATCTTGCGTTAATTCCTCATCACTTCTCGCGTGTGTTTGGTTGTGAAACATAGTTTGCGGACCGGACAGAAGTTGTCGGCGATTCTTTCTTTTGTTAAGTCATGCGGTGTGAAAAGAACAGTGACCCGACTACTTTGAAAATCGTGAAAACTCAACATAAAAATTACAATTTAGGGGCTAAACTAAATGACTAGCGTAGAGCCCTGGAGATGTAAAGCGTAGAGAGACGCTGAATCCCGCCAGGAGTGTGAGAAGCAGGGCACTGGCGGGTTGATGGACGCTGTATTTAGCTCAGGGTTCCTCTTTCTGTCACCTCATTTATTTATTGAGTTACAGACCCATCCAGAACATCAACACAACGCCCTTGCTTTTCTGTAGACGGTCAGCACAACACGAAACCACAATAGGGATTTGACTGGATCCTCTGGAAGTTTGTTTCCACCACAAAAAATAAATAAATAAAGCTAATTGCAACCTTTTAATCTCGTAATTCTGACCTTTTTTTTGCTTGCAATTAAGAGTTTATACCTTTTGTCTCAAAATCGTTTGATTTAAACAGGAAATTGAGTGGGAAAAAAGGTAAATCTCCGACTTTATTGTTAGAATCATGAGATATAAACTTGCAATTGCGAGAACATGACACTAAAATAATACAATAAACATTCTTTTAACAACATGAAACATGTACATAAATAATATGAATCAAATTAAATGTGAGCTGTCCCACTGAGGATTCTGGGATTGACAATTTACGGTTCTTCAGAGCAAGAGCTTCTGACAAAATGTTAATTGCTGCAGTCTAAATATTTAATTAATTTGAATTGTTTTCTTGTTTGAATGAATGATTTAATGACTCAGTCAGGACTTCACTTGTTTCATCACAAATCTCTTGAATGAATGATGAGATTTTTTTTAAGTTAATTGTATCGCCACCTACTGGTGTAACAATATAATTGCTCTCTTTTAACGATAAATCGCTCTAAAGTGAATATGTTTTCGTTAGCTGAAATAAATATAAAGACAGAAGAGAAAAAAACTAAATAGCCTACATACTTGTGAAAAAGAAAAGAAAACAGATTATAACTAATTGATTTAGTCTTTGCTGTGGTATGAAATTGCAATTAAGAATAATGAAATTCTACAGGTATTAACAACATAAGTTATGACATCTTGAACGATGGCACCGCTACCGGATCAGAGGAAGTTCAGGAGGAATAAATAAAGATCTGTTTCTAATCATAATCTCATGCTGCCACTTACTGTCAGCAGAACTTGCCCAAAAAAACACGATAAAGATCTTGAACATTCAGTCCAGCCATACGTCAAAATCCCTGCCAAGACGTCCAGATACCAGAACCTTACGAAAATCATTTCATGCAAAGACATTATTAATAATTATAATGCATAACCCAAATAAACCAGATCCCAGGCTATAGTTTAAAAGTTTGGGGTCTTTAATTTTTTTTAAATATTTTTATTCAGCAAGGATGCATGAAATTGATCAAAAGTGACAGTAAGACATTATAATGTTACAAAAGATTCTATTTCAATTAAATGCTAAACAAATACATTTTACAAGTTATTTTATGTTCTTTCTAACTCATAAAAGTACTGTTATAGTACTTTATTTTGATTTAATTAATATTTATTTACTCATTTATTTAGCTTATTTAATGTAATTATTTATGTATTTATATGTTTTTATTATTTGTTCACATTTAAATTTTATTACAGTTTTTCTGTAAACATTTTTCCACATACTTTTGGGACCCCATTTTAAAAATTCCTGCACTAAATCACAGTCCAACGGTGATCAGGATTACAAAACATCTGACAAACACCGTTTGAGTATTTCGCCATAAAACAAGTTAATTTAATTGAGTTTTGGTTGATCATCTGTTCCTATTCACAGAGTCTCAAAACACTAAATCACAGAACTTCATACGTCATATAATCAGCCTTATCACAGCATTAGTTACTCATTTATCCAGGACGCCTCAGAGAACAAACACAGACCACCTCTATTTAACTATCATAAAAACACTCCCAAATATAATCCCTAATATAAAATAATTACATAAAGATAATAATCCATTCCTAAGGTATTATTACCATCTGATACCATCATTGCACAAAACTCCTGTAGTGTTGTGTCAGCTGGTAATGTCATGATACTTTTAGATATACCATGGTATTTACAGTATAAGGTACTCTAACGCAGGGGTTTTCTAACTGGAGTCTGGAGACGCCGGGCTGCAAAAATACATAGAAATGTATGAAGAAAAAGCAGTAAAAATAAATATATATAGGCCTATTGAAAAATTAAAAGAAATACATAAACATTTGATTAAAATAAATAATAACATTAAAACAAATAAGTAAATTAATTAATTAAATTATTTTTATTCAAATTCTAAAAAGTATTAGTTATTAATTAATCTATTGGACTAATTAGATTAAAATAAACAAAAAATGATCAAATACATATATAAATAAAAAGTAGATTAAAATTAAATAAATAAACAAATAGGCATATATATATATATATACATAAAATAAAAAATAAATAAACAAAATCGAACATTTGATTGAAATAATAACATTAAAGTAAACAAGTTCAATTAAATTTACGTTTATTTGTATAGCGCTTTTCACAATACACATCATTTAAGTAAATAAATTAGTTCAATAACAAAATCTAATTAAAATAGTAAAAATAATTAATCTATTGAACAGATTAAATTAGATTAAAATAAATACAATTTGACGAAAATACTAAAGAAAAAGTGGATTATAGTAGTAGATTAGTAGAAAGTATATTAAAATTAAATAAATAAATAAAACATTTAACAGTATTACTATAGTGAGAAGAAAAATAAGTAATTGTATGTTTATAAGAGAAAGATGACTTTTAAATTTTAAGATGGTGCTATCTAAAAGATTGAAAAATAAAGTACTACGGTAGAAATATGACAAGAGAAGCTATCAGATGGTAAAACTACTACTTTGATATATACCTTTGTAATAAAATACCTTCACTACTCCATAAGGAAGTCCCATGATACATTACTAAATAAACATGGCAGTACCATGATAGCTGAAATGAATTGACTTTCAAAACGGCATTTTTTAAAAGTACCATGCACATATTATAGTACATACAATGCTATATCATACCGAAGTATATGCACGGTACAGTTACAGCACTTTAATTCATAGGTTTTTCTTTATTAACGCATCCACGTAAGCACAGGACAACAACATTTTTGCATTTTTCCCCTTAAAATGACGTGGCAGTGTTAAACAACCCTGATCAAATGAATTCAAACCGACACCAGATCCAGTTGCCTGCCTCCCTGCTGACTGTGTGTTGTGAGACCGGGACGCACGAGCAGGAGAGTCCGCTTGTCAGTTAATCGAGCGCGGGGATCCAACGCGGCCCACACCGCTTTTCTGCATAATAGCGTGACAAAACCCGCTTACACTTTACCAGAACCCACTGAATGTGAACGTTACTCCCTTACCTTTGAATTTCAGGTCGTTCGGAGGGTCTAAGACGAGGATTTGCTCCAGTTTGGACATGTTTCTGGTCGGGAAGGTGACGGTTAGTTCCGGAGGTCAATCCCAAACCCTTCCACTGAGTCACTCAGTGAGCGCGCCGGCTGCGGGAGTGCGCAGCGCGTCCCCACGTAGACGCGCGGGGCAGTCTGTTCGCGTTTTTTTTTTTTTTTTGACTAAACTCGATTTGTTAGGTCCATATTGGTAAATAAATTCAATATAACCAGTAATTTCGGCCCCGTGGCCTTTGTACCCAAAACATTCTTCCAGTTAAACGTTTTAGAAAGTCAAAATTATTGACATACTTATTCATAATTTAGATTAAAAGTCAAAATGATGACATAAAAAAAAATCGAATTTATGAGATATTTACATGCCATGATTATTACTTTTTATGGCATCATTTCATAATTATGATTTAAAGCATTACTTTTATAAGTCTATAGTTTTTTTTATAGTTCATTGTTAATGCCTACACCAAATTATGTTTTTTTTTTAAAGTCCGTGTTCTGCTTGACAGGACTTTTTTACTTTATTTTTTATCGAATGCCGGTCACATACAAATAATAAATATGACAATAATCCAACATATAGTGTACAAATAGTGTACAAATATTAAACAAATATAGACTAAACAAATAGGAAAAGAAAATATAGAGTGTAATTTGCGTGACAGGAATTTTGTTTTTGAATAAACTCGTGAACTCGATTTGATGTAAACTCGATTTGTTAGGTCCATATTGGTAAATAAATTCAATATAAACTGTAACTTCGGCCCCGCGGCCTTTGTACCCAAAACATTCTCCCAGGTAAACGTTTAGAAAGTCAAAATTATGGCATACTAAGTCATAATTTTAAAATTTTATGTAATAATTATGGCAGTATAATTAATTAATTAATTATGTAATAATTTTATTCATCGAAATTATGAGATATTTACATGCCATAATTATGTCTTTTTATGGCATCATTTCATAATTATGATTTAAAGCATTACTTTTTTTAAGTTTAGAGTTTTTAAAAACTTCATTGTTCATTGAAAAAGTTCATTGGTAAAGACTAAAATAAAGTTTTTTTTTCTGCATTTTTGCATACACCAAATTATGTTTTTTTAAAAAACGTCCGTGTTCTCAGTGACAGGACTCTTTTTTATTATTTTTTTATGAATGCCAGTCACATACAAATAACGAACATGACAATAATCCAACATATAGTGTACACATATTAAACAAATATAGACTACAACAAAATAGGAAAAGAAAATATAGTGTAATTTGCGTGACAGGACTTTTGTTTGTGAAACGGCTGCTGTACGTGTCATCACGTCGCTCTTGCGTCATCAGGTTGCGTCGCCTTTCTGCGTACACATGTGAGCAGAAGCACACTGGTAAGCTCAATATTACATACAATTTATTATTTATGTGCTTATCGCATTTTTTTGCACGATCATCAGTGCAATAACTGATCGTGCTGATTAATCTAGTGACTCGATACTTAAGCGATTGTCGCTCGTATTATTGTCAACTATTTTCGCGTGTTTATTGATAGTAACAAAACAGAAGTCAGGACCATCGTTATAATAACATGGTGATTTGTACAATTACCATTGTTGTTTTAGCGGTATACTTTAAAATACCACGAAAATGCACTAGCATGGAAAATACTGTTTAAAATACTATAAATCAAAGTACTATGGAATACCATAACCGCCACAAGTTAATAAAAAATATCATGCTTTAGTAAATCTAAAGTATGACAGAAAAAGTCATAATTATAGTAAAAAATGTCTAAATTATCACATACTACACCATAACTGTGAGATTAAATAGTTGAAATTATGACTTTCTATGTCATAATTAAGACTTTTATGTCATATGTTTTACTTTTAATCTTATAAATATGACTTTGTATGTCATATTTTCAACTTTTATCTCAACATTATTATTTACAGGAACATAATGGTTTTCTTATGTGGTGGAAAATGGAAATGTGCTTCCATTAAGTGTCACAGGTTTTTTTTTTTACTCTTACCATGATGATAACGTATTTCTGTACTCATGTGAATATATGAATATGGTAATTTAATTCTTGGTTTAGTACAACAACAACAAAATACTGTGACAGTGCCATATTAATACCATCATAATACAGTGTAAGGAAGGCCGAAGGTTCCTCAGATAATAATCAAATGTATTTTTTAGGCTTGAGATCAAGGTGATGCTTGAGAAGATGGAAGCCAAAGGTCAAAGGTCATTAAAGGGTAAACAGAAGGGTCAGAAACGGGCCGTTCAGGGGAACGCCGGTGACGGCGGGTCGAAGAAGCAGCGGCTCGACGGCGGGACGGTCAGTTACTTCCGGCGCGTCAGCGACCGACTGAAAGAGGGATTCACCGATGAGGAGGACAAAGGTGAGGCTGAGCCTGAGGAAGTTGTGTTGCTGTGTGTTCAGGTGTGTTGTTCATGTGTGTTGTTCATGTGTGTTCAGGTGTGTTCTTCATGTGTGTTCTTCATGTGTGTTCATGTGTGTTGTTCATGTGTGTTCAGGTGTGTTCTTCATGTGTGTTCTTCATGTGTGTTCATGTGTGTTGTTCATGTGTGTTCAGGTGTGTTCTTCATGTGTGTTCATGTGTGTTGTTCATGTGTGTTTAGGTGTGTTGTTCATGTGTGTTCAGGTGTGTTCTTCATGTGTGTTCATGTGTGTTCTTCATGTGTGTTCATGTGTGTTGTTCATGTGTGTTCAGGTGTGTTGTTCATGTGTGTTCAGGTGTGTTCTTCATGTGTGTTCATGTGTGTTGTTCATGTGTGTTCAGGTGTGTTGTTCATGTGTGTTGTTCATGTGTGTTCAGGTGTGTTCTTCATGTGTGTTCATGTGTGTTCAGGTGTGTTGTTCATGTGTGTTCTTCATGTGTGTTCAGGTGTGTTGTTCATGTGTGTTCAGGTGTGTTGTTCGTGTGTTGTTCAGGTGTGTTGTTGTGTGTTCAGGTGTTTGTTGAGGTGTGTTTTTGTGTGTCCAGGTGTGTGTTGAGGTGTGTTGTTGTGTGTTGTTGTGTGTTCAGGTGTGTTGTGTGTCCAGGTGTGTGTTGAGGTGTGTTGTTGTGTGTCCAGGTGTGTGTTGAGGTGTGTTGTTGTGTGTCCAGGTGTGTTGTTGTGTGTCCAGGTGTGTTGTTGTGTGTTCAGGTGTGTCCAGGTGTGTGTTGTTGTGTGTCCAGGTGTGTGTTGTTGTGTGTCCAGGTGTGTGTTGTTGTGTGTCCAGGTGTGTTGTTGTGTGTTCAGGTGTGTCCAGGTGTGTGTAGTTGTGTGTCCAGGTGTGTTGTTGTGTGTTCAGGTGTGTTGTTGTGTGTTCAGGTGTGTTGTTGTGTGTCCAGGTGTGTGTTGAGGTGTGTTGTTGTGTGTCCAGGTGTGTTGAGGTGTGTTGTTGTGTGTCCAGGTGTGTTGTTGTGTGTTCAGGTGTGTCCAGGTGTGTTGTTGAGGTGTGTTGTTGTGTGTCCAGGTGTGTTGAGGTGTGTTGTTGTGTGTCCAGGTGTGTTGAGGTGTGTTGTTGTGTGTCCAGGTGTGTTGAGGTGTGTTGTTGTGTGTCCAGGTGTGTCGAGGTGTGTTGTTGTGTGTTCAGGTGTGTGTTGAGGTGTGTTGTTGTGTGTCCAGGTGTGTTGAGGTGTGTTGTTGTGTGTCCAGGTGTGTTGTTGTGTGTTCAGGTGTGTCCAGGTGTGTTGTTGAGGTGTGTTGTTGTGTGTCCAGGTGTGTTTGTGGAGAACGTGCTGTCGGAGGTGAAGGGGAAGGCGGTTGCCGTGGCGATGGACATGACGGGGAGTCTGGTTCTGGAGGCGTTGCTGGCGCTGGCCAGTCCGGCTCAGGTCGCAGAAGTGCTGGTGGAACTGGGAGGAGAGACGGGGTCAGAGTTCACAGCCGTGGCGTGTGATCAGTGTGGAGGTCATGTGATGGAGAGCGCAGTGAGACAAGCGCACAGGTGGACAGGTGAGGGCACGAAAATCCAGCTTTTAATGTTGTTTATATGTCTATGTGGAGTTTTTAATATGCTTTAACACAAGTATTTTCTCCTTAAAACTGCAGTGAACCAAAGACTGATATAAAATAATTAAAATAAACAAATCAAACATTAGATTCAAATAAATAACATAAATAGGCCTAATTTAATAAATTAAAATTGTAAAAATTATTAGTTAATCTATTAAACAGATTAAAATAAATACAATTTGACGAATATAAAGAAAAAGTAGATACGAGCCTGATACCGATACTTTTATTTTTTGTACTTGCCGATTCCAAGTTTTTTCATTGCATTTTTAACTTTTTTAAATCTTGTGCAGAGAAACCAAAAGAATATAAATCAAATTAGTTTGCTTAGCAAATAGATATTTCCTTCAGTTATTTTCATGCCTGTTAAATTGTACTTTCACTGTCCATATTATTATCATATTTTATCTTTAATTTAATAGCACAGTGAATATTTAGAGCTGCTCCAGCAGGGCTCAATGGATCAAATTCTTAGATACCAGTGAAATATAACTATAATTTTCAGGTACAGAAATTAAATAAAGTAATCAAATGTGTAATAACACTGCACAGTCTTCACTGTATACAATAAATCTAGATTAATCATTATTAAAGTTGCAAAAGTCAAGAGCAGTGTCTTTTGTTGTTTGACGAGTGTTATTATAGAGACGGCAGCAGGAATATTATTAGGCTACTGTCACTTTAAGAGCTGCACTGATCCAATATACTGATACACACGTGTTTTCTTTCTCAACTGTTTACGTTCACTTAAGACATAAGCAACTGTTTCATAAGGATATTTGCCTATTCGGGCATTTTGAGATAATTTTGTGTGAGTTTTTTTCTGTTCAAGTGCAAGAAGACACAAAAGAGAACTCGATTTAATAGGCTATTCGTTTAAAACGTCATGTGACCACTGTACCGGCTTCCTGTAATAATATAGGGAACCACTCATTACACTTGCACATTTTTTACTTGCACATACCATTGCATTGCATTGAAGGCATATTAATACATAGTGCATTGATTTTTTGCCTTATTAAAAGGATTATTCACCCAAAAAGGAAATTACTAACCCTCATGTCGTTCCAAACCTGTAAGACGTTCGTTCATCTTCGAAACACAAATTTAGATCTTTTTATTGAAATCGGAGAGATTTCTTTCCCTCCATTGAAAGTTATGCAAATACCACTTTGACGCTTCAAAAAGTTCATAAAGAGATTGTAAAAGTAATTCTTTTTTTTTTTACTTTTTTTTTTATTGGAACAAAGAACACAAAGTTATCATGGATGCTACAATATCAGACAGTATCACAAAATAATTTTTCACAAAATAACTTTCCTCAATGGTTAACATACATAATCCATTTTTCCCATAATTGTTACATTTGATTGTAAAAGTAATTCATATGAATCGAGCGGCTTAGATAAAATTTTCAGAAGAGACTCGATCGCTTTATATGATTGAATTTAGGCTTTTATTCACACGTAAACATTGATCAGTTGTGGTAAACGGAAGCTCAAACATGTTCGCTTGACGTGTGAAAAACGATGTGCGTAGTGTGTGTGACGTCACGTGTAGTGTTTCCGTAGAGCATTTTCAGAGCCGGCCGTCGCCATAAACGAAACGCGGATAAACGTAAATGTGCAGCGAGGCGGATTAGCTGAGGAGACGTGACGCTAACAGACAGCAGACAAACGGCTAGCAGTGACATCAGCGGCAATCCTCCTGTCACTCAAGTGGCCACGCCCCTAATTATGCAGATATTTAAGGCTTAATACAATTTAAACGGATAAATTAGAAAAAAATTCCCCCCCCTCACAGTCATCATGAAGGAGAAAATTAGCTTTATAGACCAAAACTACTTTTTGTACCAGGCTGTAAACACATTTTTTTCTGCTGTAAAGTTGGGAATATTAACATGGAGGTCTATGGGATTGACTCTCGTTTAGAGCCGGTCTCTAGTGGCCAGTCGATGAACTGCAGTTTAATCACTTTGTTGGTTTCAAGAGAGAGAACTGAAGGTTGGCTCTTGGCGAGAACCAATTTGGTTAATTCTCGGCGTTTGTGTTTGTAAATTTGTATTGAAGCAGGTAAACTGTGTTGACAGTGTCTCATCATCTCATGTTCCTCTACAGAGGAGACTGACGTCACCGAGGCTGGAGAGGAGCATTGTGGGACGCTGGAGGCTCAGGTGCAGCGCGTGAGTGGAGTGGTCCGGGAGAATATGCTGGCGTTCGCTCAGGATCCGTACGGATCGCATGTGCTCCGGACACTCATGCAGGTGCTCAGCGGATGCTTGACCCGAGAAGCACCCGGCGCTCAGAAAGGTCAGAAACTTAATAATAATAATAATAATAACCTGTTTCAAGATTTGCGTTCTCGAGCACCAAACACTGTAATCTTGTAAATGAACGTCCAGAACGCATTAAAAGTTTCTGTATTCAGTAAAAACGGTGTGTGTTAGCGGCCGCTAAGTTAATAACTAATGATCTTTACAACGGAAGTGAATCGATCAAAACTAACTTTATCTGGACAATAACTTTATTCTAGATCTGCTGTAAAGCCTAAACAATCTCTGTTACTGTAATCTCCTATTATCACTGTAAAGCTGCTGTGAAACTCTATATTGTTAAAGCGCTGTATAAATGAAGGAGACTCGACTTGTTTTATCAAGTGTTTGTGTTGTAGCCATTTAAGTAAATTTATTTGGTTTCATATTTTTGTTACAATTTTATGATTTTTTGTTTTTGTTTTAATTTAATCTGTTAATTAAGAAAGAACATATCAAATGGGATGCGTCATAAAGGGCGTGGAAATGGATTGAATATAATATGTCGGGAGATATGGATAGGTCGGAAATGTTTGTTTGAAGTTTTTTCGTGTTGTATGATTTGTACCTTAAAGGTGCAGTGTGTAAGTTTCAGCACATCTAGTGGTGAGGTTGTGAATTGCAGTCAACAGAAGTTACGGTGGTTACAATCAGTTACAGTACAAACAGCCAAAAGAAAAGGGAAAATGCTCATAATTTGTGGTTTTCTGACGGCGTTATGGAGAGAGCTATGAGAAGGGAAAGGGTTTTTAGGATATTTCCTCTTAAATATTTCTTTTTTGGCATCTTGTATCATGTTTTTGTATCTTTTCTGTACGTCTTTAACGCTCTGCTCAACGCTCGGATTAACGCTGTTAACCTTTGTAGCAATCTTTTTCCAAATGAAACATTTCTTCTTGTTACTACATTCTCCGCTATTTATTTCCCAAGTAAAATGTCCTTGTAACTGTTATACTCCTCCAACAAACACATGTTTTCCGCTGGGTAAACTGCACTGAGCGGTTGAATGCGCTTACTCGATCCGCCATGTTTTTTGTTTTGAAGTGTCTTATTTTACCCAGAATGCATTGCAGTGTAGTCCTACTTAAAGGGATAGTTCACCCAAAAATGTAAACTCTGTCAGTATTTACTCTCCCTCATGTTGTTCAACCCCGTAAGACCTTCGTTCATCTTCAGAACACGAATTAATATATTTCTGATTAAATCTGAGAGCTGAATCACTCCTCCATAGGCTTCTAAGGGATTGACACTTGTTCCCCGAAAAGTTATTAAAGACATCGTTAAAATAGTCCAAGTGACTACAGTGGCTCAATCTTAAAGGGGTCATATAATGCCATTTTTGTACAAGCTAATATGATTCTTTAGGGTCTAAATTAAAAGTTTGTAATATACTTTAATTAAAAATTCTCATTAGTATTGTAAGAAAACACTTATTTTACCTGGTCAAAAACAGCTCTGTTGTCAGCACGCCGTTTAAATGATAATGAGCTGTGCTCACCCCGCCCCTCTGTTCTGTGCGTGCACCGTTTGTAACACAATAACACAATAACCATAACGCGTTGTTCATTATAAACGTGGGATTATGAATTATATTGAGAATGTCGTACATAGAAAACATGCCGTAATGTTCCCTGAGTGTAAACCTAAGCCGTATTCATCGTGAAGCTAGCGATTTGCAAAGATTAATATAAATATTAATATAAAGGTTAATAAAACGTTACACTCACTTCAGTTCTTCTGGAGGTGCAGCAGGAACACGAATAGTTGGTTGGTACCGATCCTTTTTTCAGGAGCAGCTTCTTAGCAAAACCAGCTTTATACTGACCCTCGTTTATAAAGCAGTCTGGTGTGTGAAATGATTCGCGCAAACATAAAAGCATTTACGTTGATTGTGGGGAATATTCCCTTCGAAAACAAACTCAGCCACTGCGTCTTCAGCGGTTCGGATTTAGGAACATTAAAATGACTGCTGTGTTCCTTATTACACCCAAGAATAGAACACCACTTCGCTTAGACTCCATTCTGCTCAGTGACAGTGCTCCAGCGTACTTTTCGGCACGACACCGGTCCGCGCGGACTATGATTGACAGCTCGCTCACGAACGAGGGCGGGTCTGTGTTGAAACGCTGCTGTCAATCAACAATCGTGGGAGGGGCGTGCGAGCCTGTGACGTCACACGGTCGAACGGCTCAATTTGAGGCAGGGGAAAACATATAAGGAGATTAAAACAAAATCACTGGATGGATTTTTATCATTATATGATGGATGTGTACAGGCACTGCCAACACACATTTCAGTACAATCAACTTGTAAAAGTGCATTTACCATTATATGACCCCTTTAAAGGATTAGTTCACTTTTTAAAAAACTTTTGCTGATAATTTACTCACCCCCATGTCATCCAAGATGTTCATGTCTTTCTTTCTTCAGTCGAAAAGAAATTAAGGTTTTTGATGAAAACATTCTAGGATTTTTCTCCATATAATGGACTTCACTGGGTACCAAACGGTCCAAGGTCCAAATGACAGTTTCAGTGCAGCTTCAAATGGCTTTAAACGATACCAGACGATGCATAAGGGTCTTATCTTGCGAAACGATCGGTCATTTCAAAAATAAATAAAAAAGTTTGTTTTATAAGCACAAATACTCGCCTTGCTCTGTTCTGTGATGCACGTTCGTGACTCTCCTGTTCGAACTCGTTCATCAAAATGAATGAATCTTTTTTCGAGTCATTTCGTTCATTTTGTTCGTTGAATGAACAAAATGACTCGAAAAAAGATTCATAAACTTTTTTATTTATTTTTGAAATGACCGATCGTTTCGCAAGATAAGACCCTTATGCATCGTCTGGTGTCGTTTAAAGCCATTTGAAGCTGCACTGAAACTGTCATTTGGACCTTGGACCGTTTGGTACCCAATGAAGTCCATTATATGGAGAAAAATCCTGGAATGTTTTCATCAAAAACCTTAATTTCTTTTCGACTGAAGAAAGAAAGACATGGACATCTTGGATGACATGGGGGTGAGTAAATTATCAGCAAAAGTTTTTTAAAAAGTGAACTAATCCTTTAAGTTTATCAAGCGACGAGAATACTTTTTGTGCGCAAAAACAAACAAAAATAACGACTTTATTTCAACTATTCATTTCCTTCTCTGTGGGCCTCGAGTCAGTTAGCGTAGTGTGATTGCGTAGAGCTACGTCACACGTAGGCTCACTATTGGCCGACGCTGGTCATGTGTGTGATGCGTGTGACGTACAACAACAGAAGCTCTACGCTATTACACTAGTGAACTGACTCGAGGCCCACAGAGAAGGACATGAATAGTTGAAATAAAGTCGTTATTTTTGTTTGTTTTTGCGCACAAAAAGTATTCTCGTCGCTTGATAAACTTAAGATTGAGCCACTGTAGTCACTTGCTCTATTTTAACGATGTCTTTAATAACTTTTCAGGGAACAAGTTTCAATCCCTTAGAAGCCTATGGAGGAGTGATCCAGCTCTCAGATTTAATCAAAAATATCTTAATTTGTGTTCCGAAGATGAACGAAGGTCTTACGGGGTTGAACAACATGAGGGAGAGTAATTACTGACAGAATTTTCATTTTTGGGTGAACTATCCCTTTAAGCTAGTCAGAGTCTTAAGTGCTTTGTGCAACGGTCTGATTTAGATGTCTATCTGAAGTCTGACTATCTACTATATCTAAGCCATAGTCAAAGTCTATCTTTGTGAAACCGGACCCTGATCATTTTTATTGTTTAATGTGTTTTCAGCCAAGAAGGACAAAAGATGTGAAAGTGAGTTTGTGGATTTTGAGATTCCCACATCGTTCTGGTGGGAGCTGAAGAATCTGGCCGACCATCTGATGGAAAACATCAACGGTAATGTCATTTTCCAAACAGCATTTTATTTCAGCGGCAAGTTAAACTTATGGCAACTAGCTGAAATATATAATATATATAATTTAAATTTTATTTCAGTTAACATTTATTTTTCTATAAGTAACACTTTTTTATGGTTTTGGTTAACTGTAATAACCCTGCACTCCAATTGCTATAATATTTTTTTATGTCTTTTTTTTAATTCATTTTTATTTCAGTTTGCGTGATTTTAGAATATCAAGTCTCTGTTTTATTAGTATTTTGAATTAGCTTTTTTGTTAATTTTAGTTATATTTTTAGTACTTTCGTTGTGTGCTTTTGTCTTTTTTTTATTTAAATATTGCTATTTATGTTTAGTTTTAGTTTTTATTTTCAGTTAATAATTTTAGTGCTTCAACTATTATTGTCAACTAGAGATGCACCGATATTATTTTTTTATTACCGATACCAATTATTTGCATGTTTATGTGCCCGATAACCAATATTTATTTATTTATTTTATTTTTGTTTAATGCCAATTATATTTGCCGTTTATCGGTGAAACCGATATTACAAAACCGATACCCGCGTATGGGGAAAATGCTAAAATATCGGTAAAACAGATTATCGGTAGATCTCTATTGCCAAGGCAACATTTCTAATTTTAGTTGAGTTTTTATATCCAATATTTTATACTATATTTTATTTTTGCTTTATTTTAATCAACAGTAATACTTTTAATAGTTGTAATTTTAGTTAATGCATCAAGTTAAACTAAAGATAACTAGCTCAAATAAATATATATATATTTATTAAATTTTATTTCAGTTAACGTTTATTTTATTTCAAGTAACTAATGTTTTTAATTAACTGTAATAACCCTGCACTATATTTCTATATTCTCTAAAATTCGACATTAAAATTTCAGTGATGTTCAACTTTGTGTTTTCTTCAAATCAATCTCTGATGTTTTATTTCTTCCCAGTCTTCGTGTCGAATCTGACCGCCTGCGCTGCTCTTCAGACTCTGCTGACGGTGTGTCACCGGAAGAGACCCAAACTGTGCAAGAAGCTCAACAAGAGCATCATGGGATACCTGACGTCACTCAGCTCGGCTCCTGGAGTCAGGTGAGGAAGATCTTCGAGCTAATTTTCGAAGATAATTTTCGTCATTATTTTCATCAACAACATTTTTTTATAGACAAAAACGAGACTATAACCAAATAAAAACCAGTTTTAAATGACAAAAACTATGACGAAAATCTATTTACATTTTCGTCAACGAATAAAAACTAGATTAAAATATTAGGTAGGGATGATTTAGGAAGAGATCCAGTCAGAAATGATCGTAAACACAGTCGGTTATGTCTTTACAGAATGTAAACAGTTGTGAGATTATCAGATGTGCATCGGATCCGCACATTCGTTCTTAAAGTGACAGTGCGTAATAAAGCTAATGCCGTCTGAGCCCTTAATATTAATCAAACAACAAAAGAAAAAGAGAAAAGCATTCACTGCTCTTTAATAGCTTTAAGAAGGATTCATTATATTTAATTTATACAAATAAATGATGTATGATGTATTCAAATTGTTTTAAAGAATGCATATATCATTAATTGAGAAGAAGGTTGTGTTCTACTTTAGGAAAATTGGTTTTATTTAATTTTAAGATTTTTTTTTTTATGTCACAACAGTTAAATCTGTGTCTGTTCAAACTTTCATATTAACAGGTTCATATATTTTTTCTCCGGGAGTATATAATGGGTTTGGAAATTTTAGAGAAATTCTAAATTAATTACAATTTAACTAAACGCATAAGATTTTAGTCGACTAAATCTACAGTACAGTAAAATCTTATTGTATTTGGTCGCCTCAACTAGACTAAAACAATTCTGATGACTAAAATATGACTAAAACTAAATGGCATTTTAGTCAAAAAACAATGACTAAAACTAAATCAAAATTTGCTGTAGAAATGAACACTGATCGAGCGATAGATGTTGAGTATTGACCCGTAACTCGAGTATATTTCTGCTTCAATCTTCTTCTGGTGTTCATGAGATCGTATGAGTGATAATTCTCCGGTACAGGGTTATTATCGTTAACTAAAAGCAAAACTATTAAAAAGATTTATGTTCATGAAATAAAGCTGAAATAAAATAAAATATAAATATTAGTTGGAAAACTTAAACTACACAAAATTTGAAATTTTGAAGAAGCACTAAAATTGTTAACTGAAAATAAAAAACTAAAACCGAAATTAAAAATAAATTAAAGCGAAGTAATTAAAACTAAATCAAAATTTGCTGTCAAAATTAACACTGATCGAGCGATAGATGCAC
Organism: Gila robusta; assembly: GCA_030770095.1. NCBI lineage: Eukaryota > Metazoa > Chordata > Actinopteri > Cypriniformes > Leuciscidae > Gila > Gila robusta. Next base: position 73,032 of record JAVALU010000144.1, read on the forward strand.
TGTAAAAAAATTATTGTTGGTTTAACTTAAAAAAGGAAGTTTTTTTACAATGTGTATGTTGAGTACTGACTCGTAACTCTGTTTCTGCTTCAGTCCTCTTCTGGTGTTCATGAAGGACCAGTCCGGGAGTCATCTCCTCCAGAAGATCTTCAAGTGCTCCCAGAAAGCTTTGCTGCGAGACGTTTACAGAAACCACCTGAGATCTCAGCTGATGCCTCTGGCTCTTCATCCCATCGCAAACTTCCCCATCCAGAGCCTGATCTCCGCGTCCACACCCTTCAAACTGGTGATGCCTTCTTCTCCAGTACTAGTGATGTCTCGCATCTTCTTCCCAGGGTTCCCTCGGATCCTTAAAAACTCTTAAATTCGATTTTTTTTTTTTTATTTAAAGGGATAGTTCACCCAAAAATGAAAATTAGCCCATGATTTACTCACCCTCAACTCATCCTAGGTGTATATGACATTCTTCTTTCAGACGAATACAATCAGAGTTATATTAAAAAATGTCCTGGCTCTTCCGAGCTTTATAATGGCAGTGAATTGCCGTTTCTGTTTTGAAGTCCATAAAAGTGCGTCTATCCATCATAAAAGTGCATCTATCCATGATAAAAGTGCATCTTTCCAAGATAAAAGTGCATCTATCCATCATAAAAGTGCATCTATCCATCATTAAAGTGCATCTTTCCATGATAAAAGTGCATCTATCCATCATAAAAGTGCATCTATCCATGATAAAAGTGCATCTGTCCATGATAAAAGTGCATCTATCCATCATAAAAGTGCATCTTTCCATGATAAAAGTGCATCTTTCCATGATAAAAGTGCATCTATCCATCATAAAAGTGCATCTATCCATGATAAAAGTGCATCTATCCATCATAAAAGTGCATCTATCCATCATAAAAGTGCATCTATCCATGATAAAAGTGCATCTATCCATCATAAAAGTGCATCTATCCATCATAAAAGTGCATCTTTCCATGATAAAAGTGCATCTATCCATCATAAAAGTGCATCTATCCATGATAAAAGTGCATCTATCCATCATAAAAGTGCATCTATCCATCATAAAAGTGCATCTATCCATCATAAAAGTGCATCTTTCCATGATAAAAGTGCATCTATCCATCATAAGTGTATCTATCCATGATAAAAGTGCATCTATCCATCATAAAAGTGCATCTATCCATCATAAAAGTGCATCTATCCATCATAAAAGTGCATCTGTCCATCATAAAAGTGCATCTATCCATCATAAAAGTGCATCTATCCATCATAAAAGTGCATCTATTCATCATAAAAGTGCATCTATCCATCATAAAAGTGCATCTATTCATCATAAAAGTGCATCTATCCATGATAAAAGTGCATCTATCCATCATAAAAGTGCATCTATCCATCATAAAAGTGCATCTGTCCATCATAAAAGTGCATCTATCCATCATAAAAGTGCATCTATCATCATAAAAGTGCATCTATCATCATAAAAGTGTATATATCCATCATAAAAGTACATCTATCCATCATAAAAGTGCAATATCCATCATAAAAGTGCATCTGTCCATCATAAAAGTGCATCTATCCATCATAAAAGTGCATCTATCATCATAAAAGTGCATCTATTCATCATAAAAGTGTATATATCCATCATAAAAGTACATCTATCCATCATAAAAGTGCAATATCCATCATAAAAGTGCATCTATCCATCATAAAAGTGCATCTGTCCATCATAAAAGTGCATCTATCCATCATAAAAGTGCATCTATCATCATAAAAGTGCATCTATTCATCATAAAAGTGTATATATCCATCATAAAAGTACATCTATCCATCATAAAAGTGCAATATCCATCATAAAAGTGCATATATCCATCATAAAAGTACATCTATCCATCATAAAAGTGCATCTATCCATCATAAAAGTGCATCTGTCCATCATAAAAGTGCATCTATCCATCATAAAAGTGCATCTATCATCATAAAAGTGCATCTATTCATCATAAAAGTGTATATATCCATCATAAAAGTACATCTATCCATCATAAAAGTGCAATATCCATCATAAAAGTGTATATATCCATCATAAAAGTACATCTATCCATCATAAAAGTGCAATATCCATCATAAAAGTGCATCTATCCATCATAAAAGTGCATCTATTCATCATAAAAGTGTATTTATCCATCATAAAAGTGCATCTATCCATCATAAAAGTGCATCTATTCATCATAAAAGTGTATTTATCCATCATAAAAGTGCATCTATCCAGTTCTAGAAACAAACTTTTTTGCATTATTTTCCTGTTATCTCTGTAAAGCTGCTTTGAAACACTCTGTATTGTAAAAAGCGCTATCAAAATAAATGTGACATCACTTGACTTATATGCAAACACACTATAAAAGTGAATTTTGCATCCGATGGCCCCTTTAAAAAGGTCTTTAAAAGCCTTAAATATGACTCTTTTTGCAGAAACCATGTATTTCCTTTAACATGTGGCTCTTCTTTCCACCTGCTCAGTTCCTGAAGATCTTCGACGAGTTGATGGAGGGTTTCGAGGCGATTCTCGCGGCGGGGAACATCGCAGTGGTGGTGCAGATGGTGGAGAGCTGCGTTCAGTGGGAGGAGAGGCAGGGAGAACTGCTACAGCGCCTCCTGCAGGTCAGGAGGACTTACTGGGGTTTACCTTGGATGCATGTATAATATGCATGTATAATAGGCGCCGCCTTAAAAGTATGTATTTAAAGGGGTAGTCCACACAGAAATTATCATTCTGTCATCATTCACTCTCTCTCTCATGATATTCCAAACCTTTATGACTTCAGTTCAATATTTTGAATTATCATTTTGGTTCCCATTGACTTCCATTAATACAAACCATACAATGGAAGTCAAAGGGAACGGAAACTGTGTGGTAATCAACATTCAGCAGGAGAAAGAAATGCATCCTTTCATCAGTGTTGTTATCGTTTACTAAAACCATAAGAACATTTTGGTTACTTGAAATAAAATAAACATGTCGTGCATAAAACCAAAGATATTTTGCTAAATAAAATAATCCTGGCAGAAGAATTGCGCGAAAACTCTATTATTTATTTTTCCATCTGTATCATCTCAGTGAGGGTTTACACACGCGCAGTAAAGCTGAATTTAGCGTTTTCAGGCGTTTTTCAAAAGTTTCTCATCCGCACTGAAACGCCTGAAAACGTTAGTGTGGACGGAGAGCGTTTTTAAACGAAAACACTGTTTTCAAATGTATCCGGATTAATGTAGACGAAGCCCAAGTCTTTCAAAATCACTAAATAAAAAATAAAATATGCCCAATGAAACCAACTCTCAGTTTCAACTCTCGTTTTCAACACGTCACACGTCAACTTTATGTATTGTTCATCCACAGATGTAAATATTTAAAGGTCAAACCCCTTTTTAATGGATGGAAGAATGACTTGAAGCTATTTGTGAAATCTCTTCATTGGATGACGGATAGAAATGCCCTGAAACCGTTTTGGATTTGTTTGTTATTGACCCTCACCACTTTTTTTTTTTTTCTCTGTTTTTCCTCTAAGTGATCTATCATCACGAATACAAATGTATGATTGTTGATTTATGCCTTAATTGTTTGTACTTGAATTCTCTATATTAATAATAAAAAAAATTTTTCAGGGAAAAAAAAAAAGCAAAAAAAAAAAAACACTATGTATTGTTTATTTAAGCATACTGTTTTTTTCTAATAGTATTCCTCATGAATAGTAGACAAAGTCTGGTATTTCATTAAGATCAGCTGATACTAAATGTTAAACTCCATTTCCCATCAGGCCTTTCACTGCAGTGAACCGGCGTCTCTGCAAGTTTCTTGTCTGCCTCTGTTTCTGTCATTCTTGACGTATGAAGTTTATTACAACACCGAGACAGCAGAGGGCGACTCCGTCACACAGGTGAGTGTGCATATAGAGGGCATTATGGGAACTTTGTCAAACGCCTTGTCCAAACACACACACTTGCGGTGTTTGCTCTTGACCACTCGTCTACATGCATGACGTTTTTCCTCTATTTGGCCGAAGTGTTCAAGTAGGCGTAAAGACTGCAAGTGTGTGTAGAAGTTTTGATTAATTGATGGGACACACTTATAGTCTTGCAAAAAATGCAAGTGAGCTTTTATTTATTATATTTTCAGTATATATTAAGTAAACTTCTACATGTCTGTTCAGTAGTCGCTATGTAACTAACAGAAGACACACATTTTAAATTGTGGTGCTTCTAATTAAGTGATAAAATCAATTGCAAATGTTGTACAAAATAGGCCCACACTCATCTTTGCACCAATTAAATGTGCAACACTTTGTTTTTACTACTAAATTATATGTATCTAATTAATTTAAATTACAGTGGAAATGTTTTCTTCGACATCTCACGATTTCGGTGCTCACGAGTTCCCGAACATAATGCATGATGGGATACGCTTAGGGCACTATGGCATTTTTAAGACACGGGACAGTTTTGTGCACTTACTTCCCGTTGCATGCACACGCTCTCAAGTGTTCAAGGCCGCAAGTGTGGGTATTTGGACAAGGCAAAAATGTGCAACCAGAACGCAGCTGCGCGAGAGACTGTTTCCCACAATGCAATGCTTATTTGACTCGACCTTCCATTTCCAGTGTGGCAAAAAGTAACATCAAGCATCTTATTGACTCGATATTTGATCGGTTTAGACATAATAACCATTATTTTCAAGTTTAACTACTAGATGCTGCTGCATAACACTGGAAAAACACTGACATTGTTAAATTTTGAGATGTATTGTGATATATTAAAAAAAAGGAATTCTGATGACTTGAATAGCTCTATTTGCAAAAAATATGTAATTATTATAAAATGATTGGACTGATTTTGTCAGGGAGTGAATCTACATAGAAATTTTAATATTATCAAAATCATTTAAAATGACTAAAAATTTTACAAATAATTTAATTTTAATAGTAGACCTGTAAAAATGCAGTCTTAATTTTTAAACTTTTAAGATCCTAGATCTTTGTTCACCTTTAATGCAACAAAATGCGTGTAACAAACAAATAGGAACTTTTAAGGAAAAACAAAGACAAATAAATAAAAACCTAGAATTACATTGTTGCATAAAGTGTACACCCCCTTTCAGGGTTATTATCGTTAACTAAAAGCAAACCTATTAAAAACATTTCTGTCCATTGAGATAAAATACAATATAAATATTAGTTGGATAACTTAAACTACACAAAATTAGAAATGTTGAAGAAGCAGTAAAATTATTAACTGGAAATAAAAGCTAAAACTGAATTTAAAAATAAATTAAACTTAAATAATAAAAACTAATAAAATGACAAATCACAGAAAATGAAGCTAAGATTAACATTAAAAGTATAAGCTTATTGAAAATATTAGTGTTTAATACATTTTAGTATGCAATATGTAAAGTGCAGTATGTAGTGTAGTATTCAGTATGTAAAGTGTAGTATTCAGTATGCCGTAAGTAAAGTCTAGTATGCAATATGTAAATTGCAGTTTGCAGTATGTAGTGCAGTATGTAAAGTGTAGTATGGCGTATATAAAGTGTAGTATTCAGTATGTAAAGTGTAGTATGGCGTAAAGTGTAGTATTCAGTATGTAAAGTGTAGTATGCAGTATGTAAAATGTAGTATGCAGTATGTTAAGTGTAGTATGCAGTATGTAAAATGTAGTATGCAGTATGTAAAGTGTAGGATGGCGTATATAAAGTGTAGTATTCAGTATGTAAAGTGTAGTATTGAGTATGTAAAGTGTAGTATTCAGTATGTAAAGTGTAGTATGGCGTAAAGTGTAGTATTCAGTATGTAAAGTGTAGTATTCAGTATGTAAAGTGTAGTATTGAGTATGTAAAGTGTAGTATGCAGTATGTAAAGTGTAGTATTCAGTATGTAAAGTGTAGTATTGAGTATGTAAAGTGTAGTATGCAGTATGCAGGTGACATGCTCTGTCTGTGTGTCCAGGCTTCTCCTCAGGCTTTCTCAGTATGTTATCACGGCTCTCGGCTGGTCCAAGCTCTGGCCGGGTTTAAAGAGCGATCGGTTCTGATGAACAGCCTTCACGACCTCTGCCCCCGTGACCTCTTGACCTTCGCCACCGACCCCTGCGGGAGCCACGCGCTTCAGGTGCTGGTGACGCTGGCCAGCGATAAGGGCCGGGGGAAGATCCTGAGGAAGATGGAGGTAAAGCTTCACTAACATCACGCTGCTCAGCTCTGCCTGAATCGAGTTTTAATTAAAGGGCTGGTATAATGCCCTTTTCACAAGATGTAAAATAAGTCTCTGATGTCCACAGAGTGTGTGTGTGAAGTTTTAGCTCAAAACACCCCACAGATATTTTTTTTTTTAAAGGATGAGCAAAAACGCGCTGTGTTGTGTGTGTCCCTTTAAATGCAAATCAGCTGCTGCTCCCGGCACGGGGGCGGAGCTACAAGAGCTTGTGTGGTTGTGTGTGTGTGTGTGTGTGTGTGTGTGTGTGGTTGTGTGTGTGTGTGTTAGCAGCTCCGATTACCTCTCAACAAGGACTCACCCTATTTGTGTTCCCGGCGGGTTTATGTAAATTTTAGGGTCAGTGATGTCACTAACCCGTGAAAAAGCTCATTGTAGTTCCTACCAGCCTTTTGTTGTAGTCCTTAAAAAGCAAATCTCTCCCTTTGCTTTTGAACGTTGAGCGTCGTAACTTTGCATATGTTGTTTATGCTCAAACAGCAACATTACACACTTACTAAAGTTAAAATAGTGAAATCATAATCAACACACCTTGAAACTCATTTCATTGTTATATTATTTATATTATTAATCTGAATCATGATATCTCTGCTGCAGGACATGTATGTGGATCTGGCGTGTTCGATGTACGGTAGTCGTTTGCTGGAGGCCGTGTGGAACAGCGCCACCATCAGTCAGAGACGGAGAATAGCAGACAGACTGGGTGAGTCCACATGTTTTCATGCAGATACAGCAGATTTTCCTCACTGGCTCGTTTACATGCACAACTTTTGTTTCAATCGGACTGAATTCACTCCGGTTGATGAATCTGAATGTAGTGTTTACATGAACGCTAAACATGTCATCGGTTTGATGTGCGCGTTTATATGTCACAAGCTTTAATTTGGACAACAATGAGCGAAAAAAAACAAAATTTGGAGGCGATGAGCATATGAGTTGAGATGAGTCGTCTGTGGATGAGTAGTCTGTGGATCTACGTCATTGTGCTATTTCTACGTCATTACGCTATTTCAACGTCATTGCGCTATTTCTACGTCATTGCGCTATTTCTACGTCATTACGCTATTTCTACGTCATTGCGCTATTTCTACGTCATTACGCTATTTCTACGTCATTGCGCTATTTCAACCTCATTATGCTATTTCTACGTCATTACGCTATTTCTACGTCATTACGCTATTTCTACGTCATTGCGCTATTTCAACGTCATTGCACTATTTCTACGTCATTACGCTATTTCAACATCATTGTGCTATTTCTACGTCATTACGCTATTTCAACCTCATTATGCTATTTCAACGTCATTACGCTATTTCTACGTCATTACGCTATTTCACGTCATTACGCTATTTCAACATCATTGCGCTATTTCTACATCATTACGCTATTTCAACGTCATTATGCTATTTCAACATCATTACGCTATTTCTACGTCATTATGCTATTTCTACGTCATTACACTATTTCAATGTCATTACGTTATTTCAACATCATTACGCTATTTCAACGTCATTACGCCATTTCAACGTCATTGCGCTATTTCTACGTCATTACGCTATTTCTGCAACATTACGCTATTTCAATGTCATTACGCTATTTTTTACGTCATTATGCTATTTCAACGTCATTGCGCTATTTCTACGTCATTACGCTATTTCTGCAACATTACGTTATTTCAATGTCATTACGCTATTTTTTACGTCATTATGCTATTTCAACGTCATTCCGCTATTTCTACATCATTATGCTATTTCTACGTCATTACGCTAGTTCTACGTCATTATGCTAGTTCTACGTCATTATGCTATTTCTACATCATTACGCTATTTCTACATCATTACGCTATTTCTACGTCTTTGCACATGCGTAGTTTCAATCCGATCAAGAAAACAAGTTGCACTGGGTCAAAATTGCATTCTTGAGAAAAAAATAAATGCGGATAAGTCGCATCAGTGTGTCACATTTTATTATTAATATATTGTTATAGTGTGATAGATATTGTGATATGAAAAAAAAATTCATTTTCATGTGGATTTAGACTAGATCATAGAACAAGTTGTAGAAAAAATTCTTATCATTAATATTAATTAAGGAGTTAATTTGTTAACAGCTAACTTGGGGGGATAAATGAATTAACTCATATTAATTGAGTTAAGAATTTTTCACCAGATGACTTGGGGAAAAAAAATCCTGAATTAATTAAAGGTGGGGTATGTGATTCTCTTTTTTGTCCATTTTTTCAAAATAACTTGAAATCCTATTCCTAACCCACTTACAGCCACTGAGTTAGAAGCACTGAAATGAAAATTAAGCAATTTAATCATCTGTGGAACGGGCAGGACTCGAAAAACTCCAGCCAATCATTTCCAAGACCACCTAGAATCATTGGACAGTAAGTTCGTCAATCAAACGGTCGTACCACACCCCCCTCCCCCCAGCGCGCGTGACCCCCTTCGTGCGCATACTCAAAGCTCGTGACGCATGCGCATCTCGTCAGTAAAGCCGGTTCCATGAGGGGGGGGGGGGATCTTATAAATAAAAACAGCAAAAATTACAATTTGTTATTACATTCAGAATGTAACAAAAGGTAAATAAAATGTAAAGTTTCACTCCACAACAAATCTTTTAAATTTCAGTATCCAGAACAGGAATAAAAAATATAAGTATGTGGAGTCGATCATGTTCTGTTCTCTCAGTCCCCAGTGAATCTCAGCTTCGACCCGATCGGTTTGCGAGGCACATTTGGGCCAAATTCGGTCTGACGTCGTTCCTGAAGCGACAGGGCGACTGGATGGAAGCGCAAACGGGAGAGTCGAAGAAGAGGAAGATGTTCAGGGATATTCTGGAGTGACGAGTTCATTCACAGAGACGTTCCATAAACTCCTGTGGAAATTGTTAATCATTCCAGCCGAACGACCGACGCCATCAGAGACATTTTAGTCACGAGGAAGTTTCATATAATCACTTTTGAAGATGCATTTTTAAATAAAAAACATCAAAACATGCTATTCTTGTGTATGTCTGTGCAACACGACTGACTGATGTATGTGACAAATCAACCAGAAGTGACATCGGTAACCTCAGGCCATGAATCATAAAATTGATCAAACTTTCACAATAGCAGTTTTACACACATAATAATGCATATTTTTAAGTTTATCTGGATGCCGCCCACTAGGGCTGCGGAAAAAATTACATTGTGATGTTTGTTTTTCTATGATATTGTGATGTGAAGGGGGGGGGGGGGGATTATATACATATATATATATTTTTTTCATTTTCATGACAAGTTAGACTAGATATTAGACATATTTTTTTAATTAATATAAATTAATGAATTTTTCACCGGATGACTTAGAAAAAAATCTTGAATTAATAATTCTGTGTTGAAAGAAATCATGAATTTAAATTAATGAATTAATCATTTTTCACCAGATAACTTGGAAAAAAATCATGGATAAATATAAATTGAATACATTTTTCACCAGATGCCTTCAAAGAAATTATGAATTAATCTAAATGAATTTATTAAGATTTTTTGCATCAGATGACTTGGGGGGAAAATCATAAAAATTAATGAATTAATAATTTTTCACCAGGTAACTTGGGGAAAAAAATAATGATTTTAAATAAATGTACTTAGTACTTTTTCACCAGATGATTTGGGGAAACAAATCATGAATTAATATAAGTTAATGAATACATTTTTCACCAGCGTGAATTAAAATAAATTTAATTAATACTTTTGACCAGATGAGTTGAATATCTCTATTTGGAAAATAATTAAACCCCAGAACGTCCACATAAAACAGTGTTTTTTTTCACTGAATCAGCTTTCATAAATGAAAACATTAAGAATGCTACTCTTGCGTTATGCACACAGAGTTCAGTGAAGGATGTGCAGTTGTGTGTGCACATGCTTCTTCAGAATGAGGTTTGCAGTTCTGTCCCACTGAGTGAAGGTCAGGCAGCTGCGATCTCCTCTATCTGTGTGGGAGAGACTGAGGAGGAACGTCAAACCCCCGAATCTGATCATCGGGGCGACGTGACATTCGGCTGAGGAATTCTCCTGATGCAGTCAAAACCAAAGAGCTGATAGAGTCTCCGAACGCAGGAGTTTCACACGCCTGATCTCTGAGCGGATGCGGCATGTGTGGGGAACTATTTCACCTTTTGTGAATTATTCATATTTTAGATGTGTAAAGCTGTCGGGATAAACTTTGATGTTGGTCTGACAAAGTCGTTTGAAAGCTTTAAATTTAGTGAAATGGAAAGACAGAGAGAAAGACATTGCTAGCATGAATTAACATGTTGCTAGTATGATTTAACACTTTTATAGCATAAATTAGCATGTTGCTAGCATGGATTAGCATGTTTTAACACATTGTTTGCATGATTTAGCATTTTGCTAGCATGTTTCAATAGCCTACGTTGTTAACATGATTTAGCAGTTTGCTGACATAAGCATGTTGCTAACATGTTTTTAGCACGTTGCTAGAATTAATTAGCATGTTCTCGCATATTGCTAACATGAATTAGCAGTTTTGAGCACATTGCAACATTATTAGCATGAATTAGCATATTGTCAGCATTATTTATGTTGATAACATGTTTCAGCATGTTGCTAGCATTTTAATGAACATTTACAAAGTGTTCAATCATGATGTTAGCATTTTGTTAAAATGAATTCACATTATTTTAGCATGAATTAGCATTTTGCTACCATGTTTTAACACGTTGTTAGCATTATTTAGCACTTTGCTAGCATGAATTGGCATTTTGCTAGCATGAATTTAACACGTCTTATCACATTGCTAGCATCTTTTAGCATGTTGTTTACATGAATTAACATGTTGCTTGCATAATTTAGCATTTAGTGTTAGCATGTTTTAACAGGTTGCTAGTATGATTATATTTATATTTTTTAATTTGATTGAACACATTGCTAACATGAATTAGCCATTTTTTCCACATTGCTAACATGATTTAGCATGTTGTTAGCATGAATGAACACGTTTGCTAGCATGATTGAACATGTTAACATGTTTTAATGTCGTTAGCATGAATTACCATGTTACTAGCATGAAATTGCATGTTGTTAGCATGTCCTAAGCTACTTGTAAGGCTTTGTCAGTGGTAGATAGTGGATGGAGCTTTGATAGAGCTATATGAAAGTTTTGACCCCCTAAATTTAAGTCTATGGGAATCTTGTGATTTTTAATCTTAATTTTTAGAAAAGTTAGAATACGAATAAACCATGCATTTCTAATAAACACTGCATTTAAAAAAAAAAAAAAAGAATGGTCAATTTTGATTTCATGGTGACATGATTGCTAATTATGTGTAACTTAAAGTGCTGTTGCATGAAATTCACGTGAGGTGTGTGTGGTGCCGGTCATCGGGAATGGTTTTCCCAGAGGATTGGCTTGATAGGGATTTCCTTTCCCGGTCCCGCCCTCATTAGTGAGCTGATGATGGAGATCGAGGCTAATGGCGAATCTGCAGCTGTGAACGCGTTCGCTAGATTGACTCCAGCTGCTCTCCGTCCGCACGCGCGCCACTCACAACAACTCCATTCATAATTAAACTGTAATATCGTACATCAGTGTTTGTATAGTGTACTTGCGTTTGTTTACTATTTGACCGACCACACCGAAAGCTCTTTCAGTCCCTCATAACAGCAAGATAACATATCTAGTGTTTATTATTTCATAAACACAGTAGGAGAGACCGTAGCGAGTAATCTCGTTTGTGATGTTTAATTGTTTGTGTTTTGTCTCCAACCCCCCCCCTCCCCCCCCCGCCCCAAATAACTAATACTTTTTGGGCACCCCCGGATCCCCCGCCTGGCGATTTTCCCCTCCGTCTCCCCCCCCCCCTCCCTACCACTCACCCCCCCACCCCGCCTCCCCCCCCCCCCCCTCGCTATATAGAAAAACTTTTATTTTTCATTGTTTGTAGTTGTTGTAGAACGCTCGCCCCCCTCTCCCCCCTATCACTCACGCCACACTATTGCATTATCCACAATTAACTCTCTTTTTTTACGCCATGTTTGAGTCGGATAAATTATGGACGACTTTGTTCATCCACCGATCAAATAAATACACAAAGCGTATTTTCTCTCACCCATCAGACCTTTTATAGAGTCTTATGTGTATTATAAAGGACAGGCATTGAACGCTCGCGTGTATAAAGATGCCCTCTCCCAATACGCTCTCACACTAACCCCCTTAGGCCACATGTGCTCTCACCCACTCCCCTGATAGCACGCCCGAATCGCGCTACACACATATTAACGTCCCAATAAATAATACTACTAATAAAAATGTTCGAGTGGAGATCTGCTTTTTTGAAAACACATCTCCCATAACCCTGTATAGCTGCCCTCGTTCCTACATAATGAGGTAAACCAAATACCCATTACCACTATAGTCCCCCCCATACTTTTCCGCGCCCCCCCCCCCCCCCCCCCCTCCCATCCGTATCGACCCCCCCCATCCCCTTCCCCACCCCGACTCTCCCTCCCGCGCCCGAACACGTTATTTCACACATAGACTTTGAGGGAAACGCGCGGCGGCATTTATTTCAAAAAACACCTCTCACAATTCTTCAAGACCGCGAACATTTTAAACATTTATTGTACTTTAGGGACCTAATAAACAGACCTGCAAAGTATATTCCCACAGTGGTGCTAACAAGGTTGACATGTTGACAAAGTAATTGGTTGTAGGGGGTCCAGGGCGTTATTGACCTTATAAAGGACAATTTATAAACCTTACTTAATAGATGGGGAGGGTCTCTTGTGGTACTGTTGGACTCAGACAGTGTCAGTGTTTAATAAAAAGGCGCTGGTTATAACTCAAAGGTAATTTTAATCCACGCCGCATCCCCAATCGTCCAAAGGGTTAAGAGTATGAGTTTAAGGGTTGAAGGTATATTAAATAGTTGTGCATTGGTTTATGCGCCGAGGGGGGGGGGGGGGGGGTGGGGGGGAGGGGGGGGGGGGGGGGTGGGGTGGGTGGGGGGGGTGGGGGGGGGGGGGGGGGGGGGGGGGGGGGGGGGGGGGGGGGGGGGGGGGGTGGGGGTGGGGGGGGGGGGGGGGGGGTGGGGGGGGGGGTGGGGGGGGGGTTGGGGGGTGGGGGGGGGGGTGGGGGGGGGGGGGGGGGGGGTGGGGGGGGGGGGGGGGTGGGGGGGGGTGGGGGGGGGGTTGGGGGGGGGGGTGGGGGGGGGGGGGGGTGGGTGTGGGGGGGGGGGGGGGGGGGGGGGTGAGGGGGTGGGGTGGGGGGGGGGGTGGGGGGGGGGGGGTGGGGTGGGGGGTGGGGGGTGGGGGGGGGGGTGGGGGGGGGTGGGGGGTGGGGGGGGGGTAGGGGGGGGGGGGTGGGGGGTGGGGGGGGGGTGGGGGGGTGGGGGGGGGGGGGGGGTGTGGGGGGGGGGGGGCGGGGGGGGGGGGGGGGGGGGGGGGGGGGGGGGGGGGGGGTGGGGGGGGGGGGGGGGGGGGGGGGTGGGGGGGGGGGGGGGGGGGGGGGGGGGGGGGGGGGGGGGGGGGGGGGGGGGGGGGGGGGGGGGGGGGGGGGGGGGGGGGGGGGGGGGGGGGGGGGGGGGGGGGGGGGGGGGGGGGGGGGGGGGGGGGGGGGGGGGGGGGGTGGGGGGGGGGGGGGGGGGGGGGGGGGGGGGGGGGGGGGGGGGTGGGGGGGGGGGGGGGGGGGGGGGGGGGGGGGGGTGGGGGGGGGGGGGGGGGGGGGGGGGGGGGGGGGGGGGGGGGGGGGGGGGGGGGGGGGGGGGGGGGGGGGGGGGGGGGGGGGGGGGGGGGGGGGGGGGGGGGGGGGGGGGGGGGGGGGTGGGGGGGGGGGGGGGGGGGGGGGGGGGGGGGGGGGGGGGGGGGGGGGGGGGGGGGGGGGGGGTGGGGGGGGGGGGGGGGGGGGGGGGGGGGGGGGGGGGGGGGGGGGTGGGGGGGGGGGGGGGGGGGGGGGGGGGGGGGGGGGGGGGGGGGGGGGGGGGGGGGGGGGGGGGGGGGGGGGGGGGGGGGGGGGGGGGGGGGTGGGGGGGGGGGGGGGGGGGGGGGGGGGGGGGGGGGGGGGGGGGGGGGGGTGGGGGGGGGGGGGGGGGGGGGGGGGGGGGGGGGGGGGGGGGGGGGGGGGGGGGGGGGGGGGGGGGGGGGGGGGGGGGGGGGGGGGGTGGGGGGGGGGGGGGGGGGGGGGGGGGGGGGGGGGGGGGGGGGGGGGGGGGGGGGGGGGGGGTGGGGGGGGGGGGGGGGGGGGTGGGGGGGGGG
>JAVALU010000145.1:0-10787 GCA_030770095.1 Gila robusta
CCAGGGCCGGTTCTAGACATTTGGAGGCCCTAGGCAATATTCATGTTGGAGGCCCCCCACCCCCAATAAAAAACTCTTGAAACAAATATGATTCCTAACCTTTTAATTTATACAACATTTAATTTTAAATGTTTTTACTTACACAGTAGCTACATAAGTTTGGACACATTACTATTTTTAATGTTTTTGAAAGAAGTCTCTTATGCTCATCAAGCCTGGATTTATTTGATCAAAAATACAGAAAAATAATATAATATAAAAATTTAAAATAATGGTTTTCCTATTTTACTATACTTTAAAATATATTTCTGTGATGCAAAGCAGAATTTAGTGTCATGTGATCCTTCAGAAAACTTTATAATATTCTGATTTATTATCAAATGTTAGAAATGGTGCTTAATATTTATTTTATAACCTGTGATACTTTTTTCAGGATTTTTTTTTATTATTAAAAAGTTGTTTTAAAAAAGTCTTCACTATCACTTTTTATATATTTAACACATCCTTGCTGAATATTCCTGTTTTTTTTTTTTTTTTTTTTTTTTTTGATCAAATAAATGCAGGCTTGTAGAGCATAATAAAAAACTTCTTTCAAAAACATTAAAACTAATTGGTCCAGACTTTTTACCAGTAGGCTACTGTATGTGCATATTAATCAAACTTCATCTAAGGTAATCTCTTTTTTGTTTAATGAAGATGTTATTTTTATTGTTATTTTGCTGTTTTATTCAATTTATTCACAGTTCCAGAATACCACTTCAGTGATATATGCTTTTATCATTTTTTAGCTGGTATGGGCAGGATTTTTCCCTCCCATTTAATCAATATTGACTGCAGATATTGTCATATTATTAATATAAGTAATATGATATTATGCATTGCATTGCTACCTTAAATATGCTATACACAAATCAAGAGGACGAGAAAGACACGATCGCTACTGATTAGAAAAAAAAATCTAAACTGATATTATTGGCGTAAGTAGGCTGATGTCAGACAGGGTATAATCTAATCATCAGCAGAATTTAGAAGATAGACCCATGAGATCCTTTATTTGAAACATTTAAAAATGTTGTAGTGTGTTGGCTTTTTAACTTTGAATACAAACGTCTTGACTTTTACTTTTGTAGCGTTTTTAGTCAGCTCCCGACGCGATGTTATTCATTGTACGCGCAAATTCAAAGCGTCGCGTCTGGGCACGTTAATGACGCTCGCGCTCTTTTAAACTCGTAATAAAGCGGTGAATGATTTTTCCAGAAATGACGCTGATCTACAGTACAAGTTTATATTTAGAATACATTGCAATCACTCCAAAATAGATGACGACAACGCACACACCTGCATTACGAGCTGTGCTTCTTTGCGTGCCTACACTGTAAAATCCAATTTGTAAACCTTACTTAAAAAAAGCATGCAAACCGATTGCCTTGAAAAAACCGAGTAAAGTGAAACAGGAATAGTCTGTAGTACTAACAAGTGTCTGTCTAGTATTGTACACTTACAAGAGAGTTCTAGTAACTTAAAACAAATTTGTATAGTATACTTGATACTTTACTTTAGATGTACTTTTCTTAGTATAGACTACTCAGAATTACTATTTTTAACAACTAAATAATTTCAAGTAAAATATACTTTGTGATTATTCCTAACTACTAATTTATGCTAGTTGTGTTAACTCTGATGTTTTCTGCATACAACTTGGAATTACTGAGTTTACTTTACTTCAAAAGCAATTCAGTTTACTTGTTAAAACCATGCAAACCGATTGCCTTAAAAATAACAAGTAAGCTTTACTCCAATAACTTAAGTGTAGATTAATAGATCTATTGTCTATTATAAATCATTGAGAATAGGTACACAATTTTACAAAGATAACATTTAAAGCTGGACAAATAAATTTAAGGCAATGATACAGTTCAAAGGTACATTTATTATATTTGTTTTATTAACAACTGACAGGGGTGGTCCATACAACTTTCTTTGGGGTATAAATATTTAAGTCACTTTCTGTTTTTTTTTTTTTTTTTTATAAAAACCTTTTACAGTACAGCTTTACCAATTCAATAAATGGCAATAACTCACTTTTATCAATACTAGGGCTGAACGATTAATTGCATTTGCGATAATATCGCGATATGATGAAATGCGATTTTGTAACCGCAAAAGCTGCGATTACACTGGTCACGTGACACGCGAGAGAAAAGCAGTCTGCAGATCAAGCATCAACTTGGCACGCTACGCATAGGTCTGGCATACAGGAAAGAACCGTTTATTTTTTTTATGTATGTGATATTGTGTTATTTATTCTCTCTCCAACAATTCTGGATCGATTCAGAGAATTTCGGAATTCAGGACAGTCGCGGGCTTCATTGCACAGGTTTTGCCGCTTTGATGTTACTCTTGCAGTGCGCGGTCTTGGCCGCCGGAATTTTCCTTACAAATGCTCCACAAAGGCATTATTTATGTCTTTTGGAATGCAGTTGGCTTATATATTAAAAATATGAAAATCACTGAGAAAGCTGCTTTCATTTTAAAATACTTACGCGCGCTTTGTGAAGAGCGCTCGTGCATGCGGCTGTGAGCGACTCATTGGTTAAATGTACTTGCATCTCAAAATGCTTTTGACGCGAAATGAATGTAAACACGGTCAGTTATTTCGTAAACCAACAACAGGACAAACCACATTTACAATTTCAAAAGAGATATGTGCATTAGTGTGAATGCAGCTTATCGTATAGGGGGAAAATCACTCCAGCTCTTGAATGGAAAACGTTCAGACAGCCTACTTTTAAATACTGAAAGCACTTTTTGTTTATTGCTTGTATTGTTTTTTTTTTGTTTTGTTTTCCTCTTTATTTACTAGTTTTTATATTTTGAAGCTATATTAGTTTATAGCCCATTTAAAATTCTTAACATGTAATTGGTTTAATTGTGCTTTTATATATATATATATATATATATATATATATATATATATATATATATATAAATTAAATTATGTACATTTACACATCTAATTATATACATATTTTAAGTGTTATTAAGATTAATTAATGAGAAAAAAATTAGATCGGATCATGAGCTGCCTAAAGATTCCCATCCCATCCTTTGTCGACTTATACAGAAGGTAAAGAACTTAAAGTAATCGCATATTAAATCGCAATCGCAATATTGGTTAAAAAAATCGCAATTAGATTATTTTCCATAATCGTTCAGCCCTAATCAATACCACTTTGGAGTAAAACTAGCTATAGGCCTATAACAAGTGCACAAAGTGGCTAAATTCATTAAACAATGAAAAAGAAATGTCTCTGACACACATGCACTTTAAAAATTAATACACTGGCAGCCTCTAAACTTGCTTATAAACCTTACTTAACTTGCTTAAAAACCTTGCTTAACTTGCTGAAAAACCTTGCTTAACTTGCTTATAAATCAATTCATCTATTTCCACTTTCATAAAAAAATCAAATGCCAAACATCATCACTCATTTGATTACGATTACATTCTAACTCATCAGATTTTTAAGAGATTGTAGTTTTGGTGGGAGTTTGCTCTGTCCCAGACCAAGCATCACTTTTTGAATAAAATTAAGAGTGTTTTTCATGTCTTTTGGGTAGTCCAAATTCAAAGCATAAGACAGCCCGAGCAAGACGCAAATGGCCTAAGGCAGGTTCTGCAAGTTATCCATCACGATACCTCCCTCCAGAATAATTGCAGTAGACACTGGGCAAAGGTATAGCTTATTTGGAGAAAGAGCTTCTTCATCCATGACAGTCAGCAGCCCAACTGATACGTGTGCCCAGGCTTCATCGACATCACATACCTGAAACCAAACAATAAAAATATTACAACAGGGAAATGTGCCAAGGCATGATTAATTGTCAGTTATCCGTTACAGTTACCTGCCTTTAATACATGTCCCATTAAGTATTTATCATTTATATTCTTTGTTTTATCCCCGACACTTAAATATTCATGGTATATTAATTAAATTGATAAAGAACTAATAAAGAACTGAACAGAACTAGGAGATAACATCACTGTTTTCACAAATTATGGTCTTTACAATGATGTGATGAAGTCAACACTGAACTAATGAGTTGTAATATTACACCATTTTCTTTGGAGAAAAGTTTGCATCACTGAATCATTTTCCTCTTGACCAATAGAAAGCAGCTTTGAAAACCGGTATTGTATACAGTAAATGCTACAAAAATAAAGGTGACTTGCCTAATTTTTTCCTGATCACCCTTCTGGCTTACACTGAATTGACACATTTTGGAACCTTTGTCTTTGTACTGCACTCATAGGATGTAAACAACATGAATCAACATGAAACAACTTAAAATACTCATTTCTGGTCATACAGAAAATAACTTATTTATATATAACTTACGTCAATATTTATTTTTTTGCGCAGCTTTTGGTGTGCATACAGTTCAAATTAAAATGTTGGTGTTCAACTTTGCGTTTTAAAAATACAACAACCGTTAATTTTTCGTTTTACGGGTTAAAAAGGAAAAACGAATGGACGCAAAAGCACACGGATCAATGGGTAATTTTAAAGGTTTTTAATTTTAAATGATTAACTTTAAACCTGTTGGCAGCTTTATGTAGCCTACTGAAGTAGCCTGCCTGCCTGTATTTTGTCGTGTTTGAATAAAGGGTGGCAGTCTTTTTATAATCAACTGTTGTTGTGGACTATATACAATGGAGAAGTATTTGTTCTCCATTTGAGTGAGATGTTTTTAGGTTGCTAATTGAGCAAAGTGCTTCCATATATTTTATTAGGCTTAGTATTAGTTCAAGAATAAAAAATAAAAATATCGGATTAATATCGGTATCGCAAATAGCCAAAGCTGCGGCATCGGTATCGGTATCGGAAGTGAAAAAGTGGTATCGGGACATCCCTAGCGAATACGCCTCATTCGCGCGTCAAGTTCACGCGAATGGCGCGAATTGAGCGTCTGGCGCGTTAAGCGCGAATGATTTAGTTAGTGCTATTTGTGCATTCACGCGTTTGACGCGAATTCGCGTCTGCCGCCCGAGTTGAAAAATCGGAACTTCTGCGTCAATTCGCGCCGCGTTAACCAATCAGGAGCCTGCTTGCTGCTGTCACGTGGTGAAGTGACAGTAATGTTCTTTTATGTTTGGCCTCAATAAATTATTTTGTAATATGACTAAAATGCATGGTGTGATGCACAACAAAGCAAATCTTTCACATAAGAACTCGATTTTAATATATGAGAGATAGTACTCATTTTGTATTGAATGCTATTTATTCCATATCTATTCTATATGATATGAAACATTATTATTTTAATGTAAACACAACCAACACTTAGTGTAAGAAATAAAAAAAAAAATCACAGGACAGGTTTCACTTTTGGAGGCTGGCTTCATTTATTATCGAAACAAAAATAAATGACAGGTGGGTGCGGGCGAGGGTGAACCTCGCGCCGAGCTGTAGAGCGCGGGCTCGTCAGGCAGCGACCACTCGAGGCCGAGGCTTTACGCGGCCTACGCTGTCCTCGTCAGCGTCCTCACCGTTAGGTCCACCAAACCAGCTTCTACAGCAAATGGTGAAACTCCTGAAACCCTCCGGAGGGTCTGGTGGATCCGAGTACAGCGACGATGTCCCCTACGCAGCTGTTTCTGCTCTCCAGAGCGGTGACGAGCGGTGACTCTCTCGATTAATGCGAATGCTAATGCTCGATAAACATCTAAAAAAGATGGCCGCCTCCGGATTTCGCATCTGACGCGCGTAAATTTCGCTTCAAACTATTCGCGTCCGGTGTGAACGCACAGTTAGGGGGCTGGGCGATTTTTTTTATAAAAAAACTCTATTTACGATTCGATTCGATTTTTTTTTTTTAATCAAGTAGAATTGTTTGATAATGTTTTAACAACTGCCCTCTTTTGTTTGCAGTAAAAATACAATGCTTACAGTTCCACTGCATCTGCAAGAAATTATTTGAAGTTGACATATATTATACGTGGATTTAGTCTCCCAAAAAAATATAAAGTGCAGTGTAGTGAACACTGTCTGTCACACACTGATCTATTCTAACTTCTGTAAAGGAAAAATCCTTACCAGTGTATCTGCGCTTTGAACGCCACTCAGGAGACAAGCAGGCAGAAGGACTTCTAAAAAAAAATTGAAAAAAATAATAATAATTAAGTTCTGCTTTGCAAGATTAAAGACACATTCCTTGATATGCATGTTCTTCAAGCATTACAGAAAACATACCTTTAGTCTCCCAAAAAAATATAAAGTGCAGCGAAGTAAACACTGTCTGTTACACACTGATCTATTATGACTTCTTTAAAGGAAAAGTCCTTACCAATGTATCGAGACCTGTGCTTTGAACGCCACTCAGGAGGCAAGCTGCCAGAAGTACTTCTTAAAAAAAAAAAAAAAAAAAAAAAAAAAAAAAAAAAATTAAGTTCTGCTTTGCAAGATTACAGACTATAGAAGCTTGTTTCCGCCACAGAATGAAAAATAAAAAAGGTAATTGCGACTTTTTATCTCACAATTCTGACTTTTTTTCTCACAATTGCGAGTTTACATCTCGCAATTCTGACCTAATTTCTCAGAATTGCGTGTTATAAAGTCAGAATTACGAGATATAAAGTCAGAATTGTGAGATATAAAGTAAGAATTGTGAGATTTAAACTATTCTGAGGGAGAAAAAAAAGTTGGTATTTTTTTTCCCTTAAAATTGGCCTGATAACTCGCAATTGCGAGTTTATATCTCACAATTCTGAGAAAAGATGTCAGAATTTCGACATATAAACTCACAATTATGTGTTATAAAGTCAGAATTGCGAGATGTAAACTCGCAATTGTGAGAAAAAGAGTCAGAATTGTGAGATAAAAAGTCGCACTTCTGTCTTTGTTCTCAGAATTGCGACTTTATATGACGCAATTCTGAGTTTATATCTCGCAATTCTGACTTTATAACACGCAATTGCGACTTTATTTCTCACAATTCTGACTTCATATTGTCAATTGTGAGATAAAAAAAGTCGCAATTATTTTATTTTTTATTCAGCGGCGGAAACGCTTCCATAACAGACACATTCCTTGATAGGCATGTTCTTCAAGGATTACAGAAAATATAACGTTACCTTTAAATAGGTAACGTTAGTTACCTCAGTACAGACAAAAACAGTGTTTCCACTGATTAACGTTACTTTCAGTAATGGTGTGCAAATAAAAAAATAAAAACGTTAATTTGATATTACCATTACTCAGTTTAACTTCACTTACGATTACAAAGTTTGTCATCTTGTTAAAATATGGCTCATTAAATAAGCAGTGAAATAAGGCAGTTGTGATTGAGTAAAAAAAAAAGAAACTTTACAGTGCTTGCATTACATTCTGAATTTCAATAATAGTATAGTACTAATGCTGTTGTGAAGTCACAAATACTGACAAATATCATAAAATTCGTCTCTGCATAAGCTGCGGGTTACCTAAGTTACTGTAAATGTGCGCCATTTCAACATATTAGTAACGTTAATAAATGGTAAGCCAATTCAGACAGAGGAGAATGCATCAGGGAAACAGTAAAATAGAAAATCATAATTCCTAATACTTTTTGGACAATTTAAATCCAGGAACCGTTGTGGTAAGTTAACGTTACCTGATCGTTTTACAAAAAATAACAGGTCGAACCACAATCTGTAAGCTCCGAATAATATCAAAATAATTTGGTACACATTAAGATGAAAAGCAAAAATAAGCGACAGACAGTAAAAAAAAAAAAAATTCACACACAAGTTTAAAGTTACTTACCTTATTGTTGTTCCAAAAACAAAATTAAGCTCCAGATAAACGCAGTCTCTCAACGTCTTTCCAGTTTCCTCAGCTGCAAAATTGGCGCCGAATAGGCAGACTCTATCGCGCATGCGCTCTTACAAGGCCGCTTCTTCTTCTTTATTTTTTTCTGCACATTAGGCACGCTTTAATGCACTGCTGCCTCTCACTGGTTTGGTAACGTCATTGCATTATTTTTTTTGCTACTTGGTTTTTTCAAGTAAGCTTCAATTAAACATTTGAGTAAATTGTTATTTTCACACGGCAATTTACTATAACTCAAAAAAACCTTGTAAGAAGTATGTATTTTATATTAGTGAGTAAAGTTAACTAAGTAAATGTGAGTCAGGAAAGCGATTACATTTTACAGTGTATTTAGGCTTTTGCTACGCAGCACCTGATGGGCTGGCGTTAATGTGACGTAATGTAACAGTCTATGGTTAAGATAAACATCGTCACTATTTTTAGTTAATTAATAAATATTGAAATAAATTGTAGGACATTTTTTTATTTTTTTATTTTTGTCCCTCTGTCTGGGCCCCATCCCGCCAATCGGGCCCTAGGCACGTGCCTAGTTTGCCTTTGCGTTAATCCGGCTCTGCCTGAAACAAACCGTTTTTGGGGGTCGACAGCTTATAAAAATGTATTTCTGGGTTATTTAGCTTGTTTGCTGTACACCTTGTCACACAGCAGCTTTTAGACATTGTTTTTTTGTTTTTTGTTATAAGTCATAAATGACAAGGAGGCAGCCTCTCGCAATGCAAAGTCAATGGAGACGGTTGGATTGTGTGGGCGTGGCCTAAATACGCTGTCTCTATGTGCTCTACAGGGCGAGGCAACGTTATAAGAATGAAACTTAGTGACTCAGCAGATCATTCATTCACCTGTGGAAACTTCATCGTTCCTGCTTAAAAAAAACCTCTAGATAGTGCTTGAATAGAACAGATTTTTACCTTACACTTCTGTATGTGTAATGATGAAAATGATGCAAAAACTACTGTTCTAGTACTGTACTGTCATATGAAAGATAAAGCATGGATTTACTGTTTCTTAGACAAGCATGTGATGTTGTTTATATAGGTAATGACAACTGAACTGAGCAATGCTCTGTTTACAATTTTCACTTTGTTATGCTGATCATATCTCTCTCTCCTGCTTTCTAGCTTGTAAAAATGGAGTCTGTGACTGCTGCAAACACACAGTTCTCCCTCGACCTGTTCAAGAAGATCAGCGAAGGAAACGCATCAGGAAATGTGTTCTTCTCTCCTGTCAGCATCTCCTCGGCTCTGGCCATGGTGTCGCTCGGTGCAAGAGGAAACACAGCAGCTCAGATGATTAAGGTGATCTCACACAATATACTTTTAAAAGAAGGTGACGGGAAAGTAGACTGAGTCAGAGGTACCAGGAAGTGATTCAAGCCTTTGCACAACGAGTGCATGCATTCCAGATTTTAAAGTGGTCTGGATTGTTTTCGTTGAACTGTGTTACGGGATCATGTGGGGGAACGCGCGTGCACGCAGATAGTTTTACCTGAATTTCCAGCAGATGTTAGACGGCTACAGATTCGTCACAGCGAATTTTCCACTGAGCAGATTTGAAAGCTTTCTATATTATTGGTAAATTAATGTTTGTATCCTCTGTTGCTGCTCCGCTGTATGTTTCAGACGCCGTTTAAGGCACTGGCGTAGCCACGGGTGTGCCAGGGTGTGCCGGTGCCACCCACAGTGGCAGCTGGCACACCTAAAATAGATGCAGAATTCTTTTTTAAAGTTTTAATAAAAACGTTTCCTAAAGTTGGACTATTGTTGTTTACTTAAAATATTGGTGCATTTAAAATGTATTTTAATTTTTAAATTATTATCGTTAACAAAATATCTGCCGACATTCGGACTGCCAACCAATCCGCAAACAGCCGCTGACTGGTAATACGGTTGTGCTGTTGAGGCTCGCGCAGCCTCATGAGAAATGGAAACAAATGAGCGCAGATCACACAAAGAAACTTAATGAACATAGAGCGGTTAAAAAAATAATGTGGAGTTTTTATATTTATAACATAGCCTATGATATGATACAGTTAAGCAACATCAGTGACCGCGAGTGCTGAATACCATCACGACTGAAAACATGACACTGATTTCATATGACAGTTCAATAAACAAGTCATTAATATCAAGTCACTTACATTTTAGACACAATATTGACTGTTTTTGTTCTATTTGAGCAGCGAAAATAGTTCCAAACAAACATCCCAAGAACCACAGCGCATCTCACCTGAACACATAACTGCATTAATGAATGATTCAGCGCTTTGAATGAATCGATTGAGTCAAAGATTCAATGACCCATTAAACAACTGCCTCATTCCTGAACGATTCAGCCGTTTGAACGAATCATTTGAATAAATGACTCAATAACTCACTCATTAAGACGGTCACCTGCCGCCCCCTACTGGTGGTTTAGTTTCGTGTTTAAAAGTAGGCTATAATTCTTTCCAATATGTCATATTTGTATCTTCAAAAAATATTTAAAACAATCTCATAACATTATTTAATGCAGTTGTAATTTTTCAGTGTAAATTAATTAATTGTATTGGTAACAGCATAGTGTCTTATTATTTCAATTGAATTTATTGATCAAATCTAAGAATTTAAAATGAAAGATGAAGCATACATTTAAACCGATTTCTGGATTTTTACTTGGACAAGAGAATGGCCGATTTACTTGTTCGAAGGACAAGCACATGTAAAGCCTTAATGTTGAGCCCTGAGTTATATTTTATATACTGTAGGCCTAGTATTATGTTTATGTGGCAAGCCAGTTTTACACATCAGCCCAGTCTATTCTGTAAAGTTAGTGATACGCCGGGTCAAGGTTGTTTTGCACATTAATTTGACAATAAATGTGGCACACCCAATTTTTCTTATGCACACCCAGAGACGCTTTTCTGGCTACGCTACTGGT
>JAVALU010000146.1:0-56093 GCA_030770095.1 Gila robusta
GCCACTGAAGCATTAAGTGTTCCTTTCACTGGAAATAACGGGCCAAGCCCTGAAAAACAACCCCACACCATAATTCCCCCTCCACCAAACTTTACACTTGGCACAATGCAGTCAGGCAAGTACCATTCTCCTGGCAACCACCAAACCTAGACTCGTCACTCCAGAGAACAAATCTCCACTGCTCTAGAGTCCAGTGGCGGCGTGCTTTACCCCACTGCATCCGACGCTTTGCATTGCACCTGGTGATGTAAGTCTTAAGCCTGGAACACACCAAACCGACGCTGACAAACTAGCGCTGATGAAAGCCGACTGTGTTGTCGCCTCGCGTTGGGGTAAAAAGCTGCACTTGAACACACCGAGAGAACTACTGCCGACTGTTAGCTAGAATGTGTGTTCTGCGCCTGCGTGTAAATGAGACAACTGTCTATTTCTGCAGATATATGCGTCTATATTCGTCATTCAAAAAGGGAAACCGACGCTGCAGCCTGCAGATACACATACTGTAAACAAAGCAGTGTGTGCTTACTGTTTTGAATATCAATCCTGCTAAACACTTCCTTTATTCCACTCCGCTCAGGTTAATATTGAAATATTTGCCAAGGAACACTTAGTTAAGATGATGTAACATAAGAACAGCCTTCTATCTGTAGCGTTTTGACTTCTTTGCTCGCCGTTTTGCTATTATTCTCGTGCACTGACTCGTTCACTAAGCTGAATAGCCAATCAGAGTTCCCTCTTTCACAGACGGCCCGACGCCGATTCAACATGTCGAATCGGCCGAAACAAAGCCGACGAGGACCAATTTCAGCCGACGGTGTGGAACACACTGAGAAAGCTTAGTCGGCCGACGCACAAAAACTGCCCGACGGCCGACCGTCGGCTTGGTGTGTTCCAGGCTTTAAATGCAGCTGCTCGGCCATGCAAACCCATTCCATGAAGCTCTCTACGCACTGTTCTTGAGCTAATCTGAAGACCACACGAAGTTTGGAGGTCTGTAGCTTTTGACTCTGCAGAAAGTTGGCGACTTCTGCGCACTGTGATTTTACGTGGCCTACCACTTTGAGGCTGAGTTGCTGTTGTTCCCAATTGCTTCCACTTTATTATAATACCACTAACAGTTGACCATGGAATACAAAGTAGTGAGGAAATTTCACGAATGGACTTGTTGCACAGGTGGCAACCTATCACTGTGCCATGCTTGAATTCGCTGAGCTCCTGAGAGCAACCCGTTCTTTCACAAATGTTTGAATAAGGAGTCTGCATGCCTAGGTGCTTGATTTTATACAACTGTGGCCATGGAAGTGATTGGAAAACCTGAATTCAATGATTTGGAGGGGTGTCCTACTACTTTTGGCAATTTAGTGAGCATAGCCCAAATATAATTTTTCATCTCTTTATTATTTAAAACAAAAATCCTTATACATTAGCAATATGACTAATTCTCAATGATTTAATTTACATTAGCATTCTCAAAAGTTTCCATGACAACACACAGTAGAATTTAGTGTGCTTTATTGGTTACATATACTTTGTTCAGATCATCTACTTACATTAAATGCAAACATTTATTAATACCAAGAAAAAAAAACCTGAATATTTGAAGAATCCTTTCAGAACTATTTTCACATCAGACGCCTATCTTATGGTCTTCAGTGTCCTTTGGTAGTGCTCTGCAGAGATAGGCGTCCCATTTTGTTACCGTCTTATCGGCTTTTAATGCCATTTATTTATTTATTGGATATTTAAACATTTCTTTGAACTATAGAGGCCAAAAAAAAAAAAAAAAAATTATAAGGAGAGTTTATGGTTACACAACACAACCCAGAATGGAGCTTATGTTTTACATCTGAGAGCCAAGTGATATCCAAAGCCACAGCTCCAACCTTCTGTTGTTTTAATGAGAACCTTTTTTAATGCATGAAAACTCGCCAAGCTTGGACAGATAGAGAAAAGGCTGTATTAAACTACATTCTTGAATCAACCACATATTGATGCCCATAAGCACACAGAGAGCATCATAAGTTATATATATCTTCATAGCGAAAAGGAACACATCCAGACCATATGCAACAGATATGCAAACTAGAATGCCAGTGATAATTACAAATGCCCTCTTTTTCTGGTGGTGCATCTCTTCCTTCTGTGTTTCACCAGGACTTGGTCTCAACAGGATCTTTAGCACTCCTAGACTACAAGCAGTGATCACCAACAGGCTGATTGTGAGGGAGACAAGGTAGGCTGTGTAACAACATTAGGTATTACATTAACATTAGCTCAAATGATATATAGGGAATTTGAATAATTAATCATGAATATGATTAATATATTGCATATTACAGTTAAATTATCGAAGTTGAAAATAGATCGATTGTACCCATGAATGATCAATCACAACGAATTATAATTCCTCATTCATATATCAATGGTCTCTTTCCAAATCGATTATATGAGATAACCTTTAATGGAATTAATTTAGCTATCGAACGATCTGTTTGTCCAGCAAACGGCCGTAAGATTAACTTATCAACTTCTCAACAAAGTTATCCCTTCTTATAAACTCCAAGAAATATCAATCTTCTGGCCGTGAACATTAATTTTCCTGTGTTTATAAGATTAAACTACTCAAAGTAGTCCATAATAAAAGCTTTTGTAGCTAGATCAACATTTCATTGACTTTGTAAAATGAGCATTTTAGACAGAAGCAATCAAGAATATAATGGTTTTAATAAAATGAAACTACGGATACAGAATTCTACATTTAAACACGGGATACATGTATGTACAGTAAACAGTAAAACTAATGAGACAGAACGAATAACAAACGGGAGTGAGAGAGAGAGAGAGTGAGTGAGAGAGAGAGAGATTGAGAGGGAGGGAGAGAGAGAGTAAGAGGATGAGAAAGAGAGAGAGAGAGAGATCACCGGGGTGATCGCAGCATGGCAAAAATCACAGACAACGTAACCCTTAGAGAGACAACAAGAAATCACATCAATCAAATCAAATCAAATCAATAACCTATACTTGCATATGGTTCTCTTGTGTTGCTGAGGAACGCAGAGTCGTATGCGTGTTTGTCCTTCGGCGCTATAGGCGTGTTCTCTCGTGTCTTCCGGGGCGAGCAGACTCGCGGGAAGTTTTAAAGGTTCACCGAACGTGAAGTTACCAAGGAAATAATTCAGAGTTCATCTCCCTCGTGGAGGGAGAGGCGAATAGGAAAATAAAACTTAGTAAAGAAAGGAAAAGAAAAGAAAAACGGAGAACGCTCCCTAAGGAGCCATGGGACCGGAAACCTCTCACAGGGAAAGTGCTCTCAAGTGCTCTCCGAGAAACTTCTGTGTCAGTCTCTTATGGAGAGGAGGGGTTCATGCCTGCTTCGCGTACGTGAACCAATCATCTTAGAGTATCTCGAGCGGGAAAAGTTCTTCTTTGTCTTGTCAGGATAATTTATGATGGCATAAAATTTTGTCATTTCTAACCAGAAAGATTGTACACACAGAACAATACATTTTACTGTAATATCCTATGTATGGCTTGTTTATTCAAAACAAGACGGTCAAACAGGTACCGAGAATGGCAGGAAAAAGTAGAAGAAACATAAAATTACATTCATATGCAGAATTACACACATTTAATGTTCACTCACACGACTATAAAGCCATAATACCGGCTACCATGACCTAGGAAAAATCAAATTCATGTTTATACACTTCTTAAGTGGTTATACTTATAGAAAATATAAGATTGCAGAGTCTATTCCTCTTTCTTTATCAGAATTCAAGTGGGAGCTGGGATTCCCTTGGAATTCCTTTTGGGGGTCATAAAGTTTTATGACCTAGCAAGAGGGAGAGTTACAGAAGGTGATCCTGTTAGGTAATCTTTCTTTAGAAATACACTTAAGATTCGAAGTTACCGACCAGTCTCAAATTACACCTATAGAATAAGACAAAACTAATTAGATATGCATGCATACAGGAAGGTCAGATACAATTCTGTGTTATATACATTAAGGACATTTCTATCCTAAGTTGCACACAAAGGACGTTTGTGTGCGGGTATGTGTGGCGTGTGCGTGTGGGTATTTTTATGGTCAGCATCTGTCCATCCGGTGTGTACCACGTGAGGGTTTAGTTCGCAAATGGTTGTCTTCAAGACAAAGGGTAGTTTTGTGTGTAAATCCACTTATCAGCCTAAGGAGACATAATAATTGATGAGGGGGGTGGGGGGGTGAATTAGCTTGAGACCCTGAATGGATCAGTTCTTATTCTTTGTGACTGAACACAAATTGCAAGCAGTGTAAGGATTTGAGAACAATGGGGACCTGTTTCTTGATTGCGCAATGCGTCATAAATGAAGTTAATCAATGACCTGCTGGCAGACATTGGGGCACCATATCACATGATTCAAGGTTTTGTGAATTAAACATATATGTGTTCATATTTGTTCAGTAGTGAAAGGAAAACAGGATTCGGTCAGTCGCTACAGCTGCAATCGGTGGATCTGGAAAGCTGAACACAAAAAATCCTCCATAAGACAAAGTCAGCATCCAGACCAGTCCAGCACTAATATATCTGTGCTTCACAAAGGCTGGGTTGCGGTAAATCGCTGGATGAGCCACGGCTATGTAGCGCTCAACACAAATCAAGCTGTGCATAAAGGGACGTCCAATCAGGTAGCTTCCAGAAAATAACATAACAATGATCATTGTGTGTTGATAGTTAAGATTAAGAGCAAAAGCAACCAGTGTAAACACAAAATGTATGACAGTCAAAAGTTCTAATACAGACAGGCTGACTGTAAAGATATCTGAGGTTGCCAGATTTCCCCCTTTTCTAATGTCACTTGTGCCCAGCCAGAGGACCCAGACGTGGATAGGCAGGATGATAAAGATCTGCAATGCTGTGACAGAAAATCCAATGACACTCCCTGGGTAAGAGTCTATGCATGAAAAAGCAAGATGATCTGTGTGGTTCACAGAGACCGTGGTGTTCATCTTGCTTTTCAGTCAAAACAAGTGCAAATATCTAAAGAACATGAAGGACAACTGTGAAATGGTGCAATGAAGATTTATTTAAAAAATGAATAGACAGAAGAAAGTGCAGACTTCAGTGAAAACATACAGTGTTGTTAGCAATAGTGACAGAAATGTATCTATTAGATTTTATACTGACCTGGTAGTGGACTGATAACTATTAGAGTGGATCAATAGTTTTTCATGCAGTGTTTATCCCACCTGGGTGTGCATCACTTATATCAGCTGTGTGTCGGGATGAATTATATCTGGAAAATATGCAAATAGAAAGCAGACCTTTAACGATTGTGTTGTTTTTAGTAAAGTGTTTACACAGTTCCAATATGTCATCAGATTAAGAGAAGAGAGCTGAGTATTGCAGCATTTAAATGGAAATTTCGGTAACGCTTTAGATTACAGCCCAGAAAGTACTGCGTAATTAATACTAATTTTTCAGCATAACTTATAGTGTACCTATTGTCGTATTCTCTTATTTACTGCGTGAGTAAAACACACACACTCATCGTGTCCTCCTCGAAGCCTCGTCTTTATTCAACTCCCCCACACCGCCCACTCCTGGCCAGAAACAGTACTCAGGGCCTGAACATTGTAACACATTGTTATGTTGCACTACCTAGATTATCCTACATCTCCCCTTTTAACAGAAGCAACAATCAAAACAACAATGACTTATTTCCCTTACTAGACATCACTTAAAGAACAACTCAACAATGAGCAATAAACAATATCTGTTGTACAGATACACATTACCTGAAACACATTATACCGATACACATGTATATTTATTTTTCAACATTATTAGAAACATTTCCCCTTCTCTTTTCTTTTCTTTTTTTTTTTCCCAGCCAGAGAGGTGGATAAACTGCTTGGCTACTGTGAAACAGTCCCCTAAGGCTATAGTAGAGTGTGTCTATAAATCCAGTCTCTTAGGTTTTACGACTGGCCTCCCAGATCTGGTTCTGGTTACTGCTCCCGTTGGACTGACAGAATATGTTTGGGGTGCCAGTGCATTTTGTGTCTCTGTACTGTTCTCAGACAACTGGGAACCAACATGGGTGTCACAACCACCATCCTTTACATCCATAGGAAAGAGGAAATGCCGGTTCCTACGAACAGTCCCATGAGGCACATCCACCCGGTAAGAACGGGGAGTTGGATGTTTCTCTACCACAGTTCCAGTCACCTTTTGATCTGTGACCCACACCTGATCGCCAGGTGAGAGCTCGTTCAGGTCATGCACTCTGTGCCGTTTGTTAAAATATCTCATATCTGCACTTTTTTTCTCTCTTTCTCGAACACTTATGGCGGTGCCATCAGGTAACAAAGGGTCCAGTAGTCTTGGGAGGGTTGGCACCGTAGTACGAAGACGGCGTCCCATGAGCAACTGGGCTGGGCTGTACCCATTGTGAAGTGGAGTTGACCTATATGACAGTAAGGCAAGGTAAGGATCTTGCTCTTTTTTGAGAAGGTTTTTTACTGTCTGTACAGCCCGCTCAGCTTCTCCGTTGCTGCGTGGATGCTTTGGGCTACTGGTGACATGTCTGAATCCATAAGCACCTGCGAAATCTGAGAAAGTGCTGGATGAGAACTGTGGCCCATTATCACTCACTAATGTCTCTGGGATGCCGTGGCGTGCAAAGATAGACTTTAGGTGTGTAGTGACATCTCCAGAGCTGGTGAGAGAAAGATTTGCCACCTCCACATAACGTGAATAATAATCCACAACTAAAAGATACGTTTTTCCTTTCAGGACAAACAGATCTGTCCCTAACTTTTGCCAGGGCCTCTCAGGAAAATCCGAAGGAATCAACGGTTCAGTGTGATTAGTGCGCTCTTTAATGCAAGCATGGCATTTCAGAACCAGCTCGTTCAACTGCTGGCTAAGACCCGGCCACCACACACTTTGCCGTGCACGTGCTCTGCATTTAACTACTCCTTGATGCCCTTCGTGCAGCCTGTCAAGGACATCATTTCGCAATGCAGAGGGAATGACTAGTCTTGTGCCTTTCAGAAGGAGGCCGTTATGAACTGATAGGTAAGCTCGCTCAGACCAGTAAAGCTTCTCGGTCCCTATGCAACAACCTGACTCAGGCCATCCGTCCTGGCACATTTTCATGACATTTGAGCATACACTGTCCGACTTAAGGTGCTCTCTCAGGTTGTCCAGGAAAGATTGACTTGCTGGGAGATGCTCCACAATGCTGTCCACGTAAATGTTAGTGCTTTCCATGAACTCCACATCCATGTTTTCTTTATGAGCAGGTAGCGGAGCACGTGACAGAGTGTCAGCGGTCCATAAGCTCTTTCCAGGAACATGAGAAATCTTGTATGAATAGCGCATCAGTCTCATACGGAACCGCTGGATGCGGGGAGGTAGAGCATCCAAATCCTGGCCACCAAGGAGACTCAACAGTGGTTTGTGATCAGTTTCCATCTCAAAATGTTGGCCAATCAAAAAGTCACGAAATCTCTCACATGCCCAGGTCAGCCCAAGAGCCTCCTTTTCAACTTGTGCGTATCTTTGCTCAATAGGAGTAAGAGACCGTGACGCGTAGGCAACAGGTCTCCAATCGACACCCTCTTTTTGCAGCAGGACTGCTCCCAGTCCATACAATGATGCGTCTGCAGATACTTTGAGTTGCTTGTTTGCATCGTACAGAGCCAGCACTGGAGCAGACGACAAGTCTCCTTTCAAGTTCTTAAAAGCTTTAACTTGTTCTTCCCCCAGAACCAACAATTTTTCTTGGACAGTAGATCTCTGAGTGGTTTATCTTTTTCCGCCAGATGGGGAATGAATTTTCCAAGCTGATTGACCATACCAAGAAAGCTTCTTAGCTCACTGACATTTGTTGGCTCTGGCATCTCCTGGACCGCCGTGGTCTTGGCTGGGTCTGGTTGCACTCCTCTGTCTGAGATAATGTGGCCAAGAAACTTGACTACGCGCTGAGACAAGGCACATTTGTCTAAGTTAAGGGTGACGCCAGCATTTTCCATCTTTTGGAGCACTGCGTGAAGCCGCACATCATGCTCCTCTTGAGAACGCCCCCCACACGTCATCCATGTGACAGACCACACCGTCCAGGCCCTCCGTGACTTCAGTTACCATACGATTTTGGAAGTGTTCGGGTGCCGATGCGATACCGAAGGGCAAACGATTGAAGTAATACCGCCCAAACGGTGTGATAAAAGTCGTCAGCTTGGCGGACTGTTCTGCTAGAGGTATTTGCCAGAATCCCATGTTTGCATCTAGCTTGCTAAAAACACAAGCTCCCGCTAACAACCCAAGAGTCTGTTCAACTGAAGGAAGTATGAATTTCTCCCTTCGCACTGATTCGTTGAGCTTTGTTAAGTCAACACAAATGCGTGGATCACCAGACTTTTTGGGCACCACGACAATGCCTGGGCACCACGACAATGCCTGGGCACACGACATGCCTGCACACCACTCTGTGGGTTCTTCCACCCTGCTTATGACCCCCATCCGCTCCATGCGTTGTAGTTCATTTTTCACTTTTGGCATGAGTGGAAGAGCGATGCGTCGTGGAGTTTTGAGGGAAAATGGAACTGCTCATGGGCTCAGTTCAATGGTGTAAGGCCTCTGTAACAGTCCTAGCCCACTGCACAGCTTTGGATAGCGTTCCTGTAGTGTGTGAATGCTTACGCCATCAACACGTGTGACAAGACCCAATTTGGTGATGGCGGGTCTACCTAGCAGTGGTGAATGAAGACTCTTAACAACATACACATCCTCCAATATATGCTTGTCTCCTTTCAGAAGCAGCATGTTTGAAACTCCAATCACGCTAAGTGGTGAGCATCCAGGTCCAAGTAAAGGCTTGGTCACTCTCTGGAGTGCTGGTTTGTTACCCTCTTTAAATATCTTGTGGAACACATGGTCTGGCATAACAGTGACATCTGCACCTGTGTCGATTTTGAACTGTACTTCACAGTCTTGTATTTTAATATCGATCAGCCAGGGGTCACCCCCGGCAACCACAGTGCCTAAAATGCCTATATGCCAGGGTCTTGTTCTTGAATCTCATTCACCTTTCTGGATGAAGCACACACCTTTTGGTAATGTCCCCTCTTCCCACAGGCATGACAGAGTACAGTATTTGCAGGGCAGTGCGCTTTCGGATGTAATGGGCTTTTTCCACACTTGTGACATCTTGATTGTGACTGTTTGAATTTGTATTTTGCTCCATGAGCACTTTTGACTCGCTGCCTGCTTTGAAACGACTTGCTTTTGCTTATGACTCTATCTACAGAGTCAGACGCTTTGGCATTAGTGCATTCACCACGCAAGTTACTCTGCTGCTGCTTCACTGCTTCAGTCTGTCTCGCCATATCAATGGCCTTTTCCAGCGTTAGATCTTTATCTAACTGCATACGCTCTGACAGACGTAAATCATTTAAACCAACGACTAACCTGTCTCTGATTAATTCGTCGTGCAGTGGCCCATATTTGCAGTGCTCGGCCAAGGAGTACAGTGCAGTCACAAAGCAGTCGATTGGTTCGTTTTCTCCTTGTTTTCTCATGTTGAAACGTGCTCTTTCATAGATTACATTTTTCTTCACAACAAAGAACCCGTGAAAACCCTCCTTTACTGCATCGTATCGCTCACTGTTTTCGTCCGTCAAATTCAGCCCCTTCAAAATGTCGTCCGCTTTGTCGCCCATGCAGTACATGAGTGTATTTATTTGATTGGCTTGCGTGGAAGTATGGAGATTACTGGCCTGACGGAAACGTTCGAACCGTCGGATCCATCTTTCCCATTCGGTGGGTTTGGAGAAGTTAAATGGCTCAGGTGGCTGGATGCTGAACGTAGCACACGGGCTCGGCGCGGGCGGCTCTCTCCCCCCGGCAGCTGCATCACCTGGAGCGCGTTGTCCTCCTGCCGCTTGTTCCATGACTTTTCGACTTCAAAACTAATAAAACTTCACTTGCCCCCGAAACAAAACGTCTTCCGCAAGCTTATTAGAGTATCCTACTCTGACACCATGTCGTATTCTCTTATTTACTGCGTGAGTAAAACACACACACTCATCGTGTCCTCTTCGAAGCCTCGTCTTTATTCAACTCCCCCACACCGCCCACTCCTGGGCAGAAACAGTACTCAGGGCCTGAACATTGTAACACATTGTTATGTTGCACTACCTAGATTATCCTACACCTATCAAACCTATAAGGGAACAATATGTATTGGGGAATAAAGGGGTAACAACCAGGAGAATTAACAAATGATTTATACAGTAAGTATTTTAGAATTAAGGGGTACTTATTCTACTATTATGATACAACAATCTTACATTTGGGAGCAATTTAGCAAGAACATACACTGCGTACCTTTTTGTAATAATGGTGTAGCCTTACCAATACGTATAGACTTTTTAAAAATTACAGGGTACATATCTATGCATTTATACTGTAATTTATACATTTATTCTGTCTGTCTGTCTGTGTGATATAAAAGTTAATTGGATTCTGATATCTAAATAATGTTTTGTAAATACAGTCAGTTAGCGATTTTTGACTTTTGACAGAATAGAGATAAGGTTGAACTGCAGTGTTTGGCAAAAGGGCCCACCAACTTAAACCTAGAACTAAACAATAGCCTAAATATGATATGGAAGTTGATCCCTCAGTACAATAACACATGAGACTGTCCCATAGCCGAACACCAGTGTAAGGCCTGCCCAATCGGTCCAACGACAGTTTCCGATAAGCGGTTGAAGGATTACTGCGTGTAAAACTGTCTTTTCAGCGTGGCAAATTAATTTAATTACCTCTGTTTCATCTGACTCCAAAAAATGAAAAGGTTTATTTGATGTTTGTTGATTCAATTTAGGTGAATGTTTGATTATTCTATTTAACTCTTTATTGAAATTACCCCCGTTCATCATGATTCTTATAACACTTATAACACGGGCGATGTGCAGTCTGCTTTTAGCCCACCCGGTGAAATCGGGCAATCAGTGGTCTACGTTTAACGGCTTGGCTATAGCCCTGATTTACACCAGCGATTAGTATAGCCAAAATAGTCTTACAATTGTTTTTCGCACACGCAGCTTCATGTTTGCTGTCACACATAACATTTATACACAATCTACGATATTGTTTGACTGTCTTTAATTTTAAATGACAAAAATGCACTTACATTTCTCAACCGCTAGATGGCAACAGCCCTACTGAGACATAACTACTGGCACCACGAGACTTGATAGTTAGTAGAGATCACTGTTCTCGCGATCGCTCAGCATTGCATTCACTTACCTGATGGTCGAAGAAAAGAGGTAAAATAAAGACCTACTTTTGTCTTGTAAGTATCTGTGTTTTCGTTTTGACCTGCTTATTTTGTAACTAAATTATTATCATGTGTTGTTGGAATCGTGACATTTTAGCGGGTAAGGCCATCCTTAAAAATATTCTTTTTTGCCGTAACCCGACCGACCCTGTCAATTTAGGACCGACCCAATTTTTTATTTTTTTTCCCTTTTAGTCCGACCGACTTGCCGGTTGTAACTTGCGTTAAGACCGACCGATTTTTTTTTTTTACTCTTCAAACAACTAATACAAATTCAATAAAATAATATTAATTATATTTTAGTAAGTATTGTGAAAGTTGCTTATGCCTACATAGCCTACAAAGGTAGGCTACGTTCTTTCTTTTAAATAAAAACCCGTGGCGTCATCGTCATCTATGATTATGTTTACACCATTGGTTTATGCATGTTACACTATGGCTTGTAAGTTTGCTTCGTTTCATTCACTGTTTGCGCTTGGTAATGATTAGGGATGGGTACCGAAACCCGGTATTAAGCGGGCTCCGGGGCTGAATTTTGAAAGACCGCTGTATCGATAAGCTCGGACGTTATCGGTTCTGCTGTCGGTACTGGAGAAATTAAGAAAATGGGCCTACTATTTATTATTGCTTTAAAGACGTAATCTTGAAAATGTTTATCTCGCCAGCCATTTCTATATATAATAATATTAAACCATTTGTCTGTGATGCAATTTTGCTATTCGCAGTCCAGAAGAGAGAGAGAGCGCGATCTCTCACGCGGAGCCACAGCGCGCACAACACGACAGCCCTGCTTAATGACTGACGATGAGGACAGAACATTCAAACGTGGTTACACTTTAGATCTGGGATATTATTCTAATTTTATTTTAGATTTCGGCTTTCAAAGGTTATAAAAAGAAGATATTTGAGATGAAACAATTACAAACATTCTGTCTAGCGCAACTTTCTTCCCTTCACAGCGATGCGCTGTCATTTCTTCCTAAAACCCAAACGTACCGTCAGAATCAGCACGATCGGTGATTGTTGTAAAATGCAGTCTCTACTGTTGCTAAATTGCGGACGCGTTTAATCATTAAAAGAGCTATTAAAAGCACAAAAATCTGCACAAAAATCTGTTCACAAGGCGACGTGCTCCGAAATGGACTTCAACGAGACAAGAAAAGTCCCACCCAGCAAAAACTCGTTGAAAAGACGTCGAAAAGACGACATTGCCAGACGTCTAAACAACGTTAAAATTTGGTTGAAAAGTGAAAGGTGAAAAGCCGTCTTTTTCAGGTCGTTGAAAAGACGCCTATAAAAGGACGTCCCACTCACGTCTAAATTAGGTTGTAAAGTGAGTTGAAAAGACGTCTTTTTCAGGCCTAATTTCAACCGTGAATTTATGATTATATTTAATATTCATAATTACTGTCAAAATAAGACAATTCACAAAAGAGTAGCAAAACATTTATTGACACATCAAATACATCTTTCATGTAAAAAACACTTTCCTGATCACATCGTAAGCCTGCATTTGATCAAACATACCCTAAAAACAGTTATATTGTGAAATATTACTACAATAAAAATAACTTTTCTATGAATTTATAAATAAATATACATGTAAATATGTGTGACTGAAATTTCAGCATCATTACTCCAGTCTTCAGTGTCACATGATCCTTCAGAAATCATTCTAATATGATGATTTGATTCTCAAGAAACATTTCTGATTATTATCAGTTGTACTGCTTCATATTTTTGTGGAAACTATGATACAGTTTTCAGGATTCTTTTTTGAATAGAACTTTCAAAAGAGCAGCATTTATTTGAAACATTTTTTTTTTTAGTTTTTAGTTTTTACTGTGACTTTATCAAATTAATCTGTTTTATAAACATATTTTTTCAAAGCAATAAATCTTTAAAATATTGAAAATGTTTATAAAACAGAACAATGACCAATTATAACCACATTAGAAAACATTAAAGGGATAGTTCACACAAAAATGTAAATTCTGTCATTACTTACTCTCATGTCACTCCAAACCCATAAGAAAAAAAAAACCTTTTGTGGAGAACACAAATGAAGACATTTTTAACAGATGCCTTGTGTGCACAAACAAACAATTACGTCTTTATTCACAAATTAGGTATCTCCGACGCATGTTGCACCATGAGATGGCCAGCTCACACGCAACACAATACTGATGAATCGTGGTGCTCCGTAAACACGTTTCAGATATATATTTTGTGAATAAAGATGCAATGTTTTTTTTTGCACAAACAAAGCATTCACATCGCTTCATAAAGTTGAGGTTTCACCACTGGACTCATATTGATTATTGTTACAATGTCTTTACTACCTTTCTGAAGCTTGAAAGTTGTAGTTGCATAAACTGTGAAATGGAGGGACAGAAAGCTCTCAGATTTCATTTAAAAGATCTACATTTGTGTTTCAAAGATGAACGAAAGTCTTACAGGTTTGCAACGACATGAAGGTGAGTGATGAAAATATTTGGTAATTTGACACATTATGTAAATCACATTAGTTCCCTTAGGGGCACCAATACATCTCTTCCTGATCTCTGATCTTCTGCTCCTTCCACCATCTCAACCCCGGATTATTGAGCCATAACAGAATGCTTTAGCCTGGCTGTTTTTTCTCCAGCATCTAAAGTGAGAAAGAAAACAATAAGCAAAATCTAAATGTAAAAAAAAAAAAAGGTTGTCCAAAATGTAAAGTATACACTTGAGTTTTCCCTCTACATACGTGCAAGATTTCAGTCATAGATAAATTGTAAATGTTTGCTTTGTTAGACATGACCTGTCTAGTGATGTATATTTATGCTGAAATATAATATTGGTTTGTGTTTTAAAACTCTGCATGTAAGTGGACCTTGAGAGACAATGTTGAAATCTCCTGCAATATGTTCTGAACTTACAACACTGGAGTCCAGACCAAAGTCCTGCAGAGTCTCGGTGATCCTGGATCACCTGCTCAGGTCTGCTTAATTGAGGTTGGAGCTAAACTCTGTGATCAGCACTAGATGGCAAACAATACTGAAAAGAGAAAGAAGACAACCAATATTATTAAGTTATAAATAATTTGTTCTATGTTCATCTGCTTACCTGTACAAAGTATGCATCATCAATAAGCGGTATATATTCAATTTGATCTTTTAATAACACTGTTTTACTACATTAATGCTTACTACAAACCTGATAAAAATGACTGGTGGGCAAAATGGAGGAAAGCCTTATTTTGCTCTCCAGGTGGGCGTTCCTATAATGGTGTGACGTCACGTGAAAACTATGAATTAACCATACTTTTAGGTTAAATAAATTAGCTTACTTCCATTCATCCATTGACCGATTGCCAGCAAAACCTGAACAAAACTATAAAAATCTCTCAGCTACACATAAGATGCGATTAAAAGCCCAAACTTAAAGCTCAAGTCTATAGTTAACCTAACTTACCTCTAGTTAGCGGCTAACCTAACGGTTGAGATGCTAACGGACTTTTTCGAAGACACTAAACCATTTATGTAAAGTAAATATTCAACGGATGCGAGTCATTTACATGAAAGAAAGTGTCAGAAACATTTGTATGTACTATTTGTGTAATGTTGGGGACTAAACTTACCTGAAAGTAGTGAAAACAACAGTGAGAGACGGAGTTGTGCTGCTGTCAGTTGAGCTGCCGCCCCGTTTCCATGGTAACGCCCTCCGCTCCAGTTCAAATGCGGCTTGAATGTTCAGCGCGCGCCCATTAAAACACGTAGAAGTCACGCAGAGTTTACAAACGTAGAATTGATGGAGGGAATTATTTGATAATCAGATAAAATATCCTGAAACTTGATACATTATTAAGTGGATAGTAGGCCTGTGGCCATCTCAAACTGTAAATGGAATGAGCATATGAAAGCATTGAAAATGTAAAACAATGTAGTCATTTATATATAATAGGCTATATTATAATATAATATAGCTTTAGAAATGGTAAACGTGGTGTAGAAATAAAATTGTAAAAACCATATAAGGCATGGACATATTTTCTCAAATATTCAAATTTACAGATGTAACATGAGGAACAATTTATAAGCTTTATGTTCCAAGTATTTTTTAAATATATTTCAAATATACTAGATGTATTTAAATTTATTTAACAGTGCTTCACATATATGTGAATATATTCATATGCAGTTATTTATAGGCTATTTTGTGCTGTTGTTTATTGGGGTCTATGGTGTTTTAACTACTGTGAAGTTTAATGTTTTTATGGATGCATTATATGAATATTAAATGTAGTGATTGTTAACAAATGTTCAGAAATAGGCGTAGGCCACTAATATACAGCACAAGTGTTTTCAACAACATATAAATCACTAGGGAGTGCTTTTTGATGGATTTCTGCCATGCCAAATCATTTAGGTCTATGTTTTATATGGTTTACGAACATATAGGTGCTTACAAATAATGTATTTCTAGGATGTGCAGTGACACGTAACTTTGAAAGTATTTCTACAATCTATTTCTTCACTTGCTACAATTGACTTTAATTATGTTTATGCTATATTAGGGCTATATGTGGTCCAAAAATTTTCAAACTTTTTTTGGACTAAAATTGGACTAAATCAGACGGACCAAACAAAGACCAATTTTCAACGTCTATGTTTGGGCTAAATTTGGACCAAATCAGACGGACCAAACAAAGCCCAATTTTCAACGTCTATGTTTGGGCTAAATTTGGACCAAATCAGACGGACCAAACAAAGCCCAATTTCCAACGTCTAGTTTGGCTAAATTGGACCAAACAGACGGACCAAACAAGTCAATTTTCAACGTCTAGTTTGGCTAAATTGGACCAAATCAGACGGACCAAACAAAGCCCAATTTTCAACGTCTATTTTTGGGCTAAATGAAGGCTATGACGGGCCGACTTGATTTAGCCCAAAAAACAACGTCTTAATGGACGTCTGGGTGCTGGGTGGGGTAGGCCTATACTTAACTTTGGGCTTCATGTGCGCATTAAACTATCAAATTACATAAAATATAAAAATGAACAGCTCTGTGATACACTGAAAACACAGTTTATTCAATAAACACGTTTTAGGTCTTAGATGGAGTAAATATTGGGAGAAAATGATGGATGCATCGGTCTTAAGGGCAGCGTGCTTAATAACCTGTGCGATTGAGCATTAATGCGAATTCAAACAACAAAGGCAGAGAAATCACTCACAGCTCTTGAATGATTAACTTAAATTTAATAAGCATTTAATTAGATATGATAAACTATGCAGTGTTATTTTACATTTGATTACTAAATTAGATTTCTTTTCAGACAGAAACACTTACCTGAAAAGTAATTTTAGTAGACCTTCCTGAAATTAAAGCACTGTGTATATAATTTGTATCTTTGTTTAATTATTCTTTTTTTTAACATGTGTTTGTACTTGTTTTTGAATTGTTAAAACATCTCGACACCGCTTTAACTTGGCACGATCGTCTTAAACAACATTCGTCTTGACAACATGTTGAATGGAGGTGATGTTGTGGCCCTACTCCCTTTGGGAAAAGTTTAATTTATCAACTATTACCGATCGTCAGCGAGAAACTGGGGAGCCTTTTGACAGGTCAGTGTCTCCTTTCTTTTCTCAGGTCTTAAATATTGCCATGACACGCTGTAATCTTGCAATTAAGTTGCAGCATTTCCGACAGACTCGAGATGAACAAAGAGCTGTGTTTAACAGAACTAATCCTAACTTTGACAGTTGGCTGCAAATATTTTTTTGTTTCTCTCTACTGTCAAATATCAGTTTAGAGGCCCTGATTGTACCGTGGATGCGTAGGTTAACTTCGCATAATCTGCAAAAGTCGTTTACAGCCATGTTCACTCCGGTATTTCGCTCGCATCATCAAGTGTTTACAGCAGGTTTACAGTGGAAGTTCGATCAT
The DNA here is from genome assembly GCA_030770095.1 of Gila robusta. Taxonomy (NCBI): domain Eukaryota; kingdom Metazoa; phylum Chordata; class Actinopteri; order Cypriniformes; family Leuciscidae; genus Gila; species Gila robusta. The sequence goes on from JAVALU010000146.1 coordinate 17,269, forward strand.
AGATTTGAGTTCGATGCATGATGTCTGTGGTTCGATGCGGCCGTGTCGGCGCATAACATACGTCGTAATAAAGTTATCTGATTGGCTTACGGGTAACCAATGATTTTAAACTTCAGACAAGCGCCCCCTAGCGAGAGAGAAAACACTTCTCTATTATGCCATTCCAGACTCTGTCTACGAAGCAAAGTGAAGTAGCAGAGTCTGGTATTACCAGGCTAGAAAAACTGTGCCCAGCACTTTTTCCCTCCCTAACGGTGATCGTGTCGACTGACCTGAAGGAAACCACTAAAATGTTGGTGGAGGAAACTCAAACTATTGAGGACGTGCTACAATTTGACCCTAAAATAAAAGTGGTTTCTTTTAAATTGAAATTTCAAAATGAGCCACCACCACCAAAAATGTGTTTTAGGTGGACAGATCAATACAGTACACAGAACATGTAGGATGTTGGAAAATAACAATGTCTTTTCTGTTAACCAAATGCTTTTTAATATTGCTTAGTGACGTGTGTGTTCAAGTAAGCCATGAAATGCGCAGATTCTGCGCAATATGCTGTATTTAATATATCATGAGGACTCACGAGTTGCGTATTTGCGCTAAATCCGCGCAGATTTGGCTTACACAAACTTCAAAATTGTTTAAATTCATACCTACGTAATCACCATGACCAAAATTTTACTTTTTTTTTTACATTGAATCTTGAAAAAAAAAAATAGACCTACCTACCGACCCTTTTTTTTTTTTTTTTGCTGTTACTGCAAACCAAAATATTTTTAAGGATGGCCTAACAGTGTAGACTAGAGTAAGCCTGTGCATATTAACATGGTACATGCACGTGTATTGGAACCCCATGTGTCCATGTGCAACCTATTATAATCAGTGACGTGCGGTGATGTCTTAAAGAGGCTAGGCACTGAGTTATGAAAGCCAGATTACCTGATTTATTGTTTAGGCTAATAATACGTAATAACAGTAAACGTTACGCACAAGCGGCATATCAAGAAATGTACAAATCAGGATGTATATTGTGTCTCTCTCTCTCGCACACGCACACACACACACACACACACACACACACACACACACACACACACACACACACAAGCGCGGCACAGCACAGGCACACACCGGTAGTTAAAGTCCCTGTAAAGTCCAAATTAAGTATGTGTTCTGAGTTTGTTACACCACAGAAAAATGTGTTATTAGCCACCCAGACAAATTTGAATGATAAAAAAAGCCGGCAAGTACATAAAATAAGCTATCAAAATCTTGAAAAAATGACCAGTAGTCTCTGCTCTCAAATGCTGGGGGCGTGTCCGCTGTCTGCGCTGAAACCACGCCCACTCGCGCCACACTCACCAGTTGTCGGCGCGACGGGAGGATGAAGGCCGAGGCGGGAGATAGTCGGTTTGGCCCCATTCACCAGCAGTGTTGGGGAAGTTACTTTTAAAAAGTAGTGTTTGCTCGTTACTCGTTACTTCTTAAAAAAGTAATCCGTTACTTTACTTAGTTACCCCCTTTGGAAAGTAACTTTTTACGTTACTTTTATGTTGCTTGACTTTGGGCAGAACCCAATATCTGTTCCTAAATGTGTAGGCCTAGATAAATTAACTCTACTTATTGAAAAACTAGAAAAAAACAGATTTTGAGATAGAAAAAAATAGGCTATATATTTTTATTTAAATAACATTTGAAAAACCTGTATAAACTGAACACCAAAGAACAATATTAACTATTGAGCAGTGGTGACGCGTTCATGAAAAATGTCACAAAGCACCGGCAAAAGTAATGATTATGAATATGTCAAATATAGCAAGGAGACATTTCAATTATTTATTAATAAACAAGTGTTTTCTTTGTCAGTCAGTGTCGGCTGCAAAGATAAAGTTGACGATGCTGACTCGCGATCTTCGCAGTAGTGAACGCGCCAAAGAGAAATGCACATTTCATACGGATTACATAAGCAGAGAGTAGTCTGTTTTCTCTCGTTTTGAATAGTTTTGTTTTAAAGTCAGCCCACACTTTGGGGGCACATGTGGGCCCCACACTATGGGGCCCAGGTGGGACCCCATAGTGTGGGGCCCACATGTGCCCCGCATTTCACGCCGGTATCTGGGCCCACAGCGGGCTGCCCACAAGGGCCCCATTCGGGCCCCAAAGGAGCATGTTTGCTGGGAAGCATGTGGGGGTAGAGGTACGATTTTCGAGCAATCATCGAATATTATTTTGCTTGATATGCCAATCCTTAATATTTGGTGTTTTAAATGCCTGTTTGAGGTCTCTGTGAAAGTTTTAAAGCAGTCTTTTAGTGCTGCTTTCAAAGCGGTCACGTCCGAAGAACTACGTCCATAACATTGTTTCTTTCCTCATAAATGCGAACACGAAAGATACAATAAAATGAATATTTTATGTTCTGTGGAGAGCCAACCCTTCTTCATCCGGTGGGTAGTATTACTTTTGTTTGCGCAGTGTAATTCACAGAATTGATTGCTCTGGTCGCAGCTGAGGAGACAGTGTCGCTGTCAAATCTGTCCATGGGAAAAGTAACGTTGTGTGGAATTGAAAAATGAACTACGTTTCGTTACCAAATTTTCAGTAGTAACGCGTTACACTACTTTTACCCAAAAAAGTAGTTACGTTACTGTAACGCGTTACACACAACACTGTTTACCAGTAACCGCGGATTATCAGTGAATCCCAGTTGTCTCCGGCGAAAGTTTATAAAACTACCCCGTGTAAAAGGATCACTACAGAGGCGGGTGTTTGCGGTGATCCTCAGCTCTCCATCAAGGTGTCTCTTCACAAAATTAATCCACCTCTTCTTGATGTGATCGTTTTTCGGAAATGTAAATAAGGACACCGATCTGTTTTGTACGTGACCGTATCCAGGTAGTACGCATTTCCGTGACCGCATCCAGGTAGTACGCATTTCCGTGACGAACTAGCTAGCAAACTGTAGGCTAGTAACTAATACTGACAGTAACTTGGCAAACTGATGTCATTAATGTGCTCTATATTGTTAGGGGAGGGGTCAGCCTCAGTGGCTTCAGTGCCTTATCAAGTAGGGGCCTGTCCAGGAGCTCAGTGGCTCCAGTGCCTCATCAAGACCCCGTTTTAGACCCGCCCAAAAAATCCGGAACCCAGTAATTGTGAAAAACTGTTTAACGTTAACGATCTAACTCCACAATTCAGTACTTCACAGTTCACAGTCTTTGTAATATGTTTTAGCAATACATTTCTAACATTTATAATGTGTTTAGAATTTTTTTTTTACAATTGCCTTTACAGGGACTTTTATGTCCACTCCAGCATCAGAATGCAACCATGCATTCTTAATCCTTAATTGTTGCACTGCGGCCAATTGTTAGTCAGTCAGCAAAAGTAAAATCACACACTGCTCAATTGAATATGAAGGCAAATGGCTTACATTAATTCAACCACATTTAACAATTCAATATTAAGCCCAAAATAGTTATTGACTCACCGGTAGATTATTTGTACATAAAATCCATCCGCCGCTCTTTCCTCGTGAAGACGTCGATCACATCTTTTCTTTCATAGCCTGTTTGAACCAGTCTAACCAGTCTGTTTGAAACGATCGGACAATTTTTTGGCCCTTTTGCTGCACTAGTCCATCTAAGGCTGGTGTAGACCTCCCTCTTGATTTTGAATTAAAATCGAGCTAGGAATTTTTTTTTAACTCCGTGATCACGGCCGGTGCTGTCATTTTGACTTTGAATTTGGCGGGGATTACGCATGTAGGCGGGCTAGCTGTGGTGTAATGACATTAGCTGCGCAAATGTCCAGTAATATCTCGATTTTAATTGGTCCATGTCTGATACGTGACGGAGATGATTACTGGCATAGCATATTTACGTCCAAAGGCACAACAGATTTGTGCTTTTTGCCGTACATGTTGAAGAATACAGGATCGAAGTGCGCATGAGCAACATGGGTTTTTCGCTTGTCATCTGCAATGAATGGACAGTAAAAGCGCTGCTTATTCTACCATTTGTTTTTTATTTGATTATGCGTAACTGCTACATTTGTCATCATAACGTCTAAACAATTGGAATAACACACATATTGCATATATAAATCACAAGATTAAACAGTAAAAATACAAATACGTTTATAATTTTTATTTTTGAATTTTGGCAGGGTAGGCAGTGCCTAGTTTGCCTACCCAGACCGCACGTCACTGAAAAGACGTCTAATAGCCGTCAAAACACAGCCCAGACGTCTAGGCTAAAACAAGGCTGAATTTGGGCTGTCAGTGAAAATCTAATAGACGTCTAACCATAGCTAAAGAATAGACTAGTGATCAATTAGACGGCTATTGAACGACTACATATATATGTCAAATAGACAGTAAATATGGATCTAGAGTCTAGACTATAACGAGGCTGAATTTGGGCTGTCAGTGAAAATCTAATAGACGTCTAACAAGACCTCAAGAATAGACTAGTCATTAGACGGCTATTGAAGGACTATATACGTCTAATAGACAACAAAATGATGGCTAAAGGATTAAAATCATTTTTCACTCAAATATAACAGGTTCTCATAAATGACAATCCATCCAAACAAATTAAATATAAAAGTTTTATTTAGAAAAAGTACATTAACAACTTACAAAAAGATCAAAACATAAAAATGACCAAATCAAATATGGAACATTAACAACTTAAGATAATAAAAATATTAAGAATGACAAAATAAAAAGTAAAATACAAAACCTTTTTTTTTTTAAACAATGATTAATTGTTGGCTTTATTTCCATAATAGATTTGAGACTATATCATTATATATATATATATTGTGCATCACAATTATTCAGCCTAAAACAGTTAAGCTCTCTGGTCAATGTTTGCAGTTTGTATGCACCATACTGTATATCTGGAACCAACTCCAAGAAAACTTTTTTTTTAAGTTAAGGCTAAATACTTTGTTTTGTTTGCCACTACCTTTTATCAATTGGACAAATTATTATTATTTTAAAGTGTTTAATTCTTTACTTCTATTGTATTTTTATATTGCCTTGCTGTTGAAATGTGCTTTGCAAATAAACTTGCCAAGTTAAAAAGTCCTATTTTCATATCATAATGATAGAAGAGAGTAATATATTTTATTTATTACTTCCCGGCGAAATCGAGGCAATCAGTGATCTACGTGGTTTAACGGCTTGGCTATAGCCCTGATTTAGACCAGCGATTAGTATAGCCAAAATAGTCTTAAAATTGTTTACATGTTTTTCGCCCACATAGCTTCATGTTTGCTGTCACACATTCATTAAAAAATCTACGATATTATTTGACTGTCTTTCATTTTAAATTAAATAAAAATGCAATTACATTTCTCAACCGCTAGATGGCAACAGCCCTACTGAGACATAACTACTGGCAACGCGAGACTTGATAGATAGTAGAGATCACTGTTCTCACGATCGCTCAAAATTGCATTCACTTACCTGTCGGTCGAAGAAAAGAGGTAAAATAAAGACCTACTTTTGTCTTGTAAGTATCTGTGTTTTCGTTTTGACATGTGCTTATTTTGTAACTAAATTATTTGTTATCATGTGTTGTTGGAATCGTGACATTTTAGCGGGTAACAGTGTAGACTAGAGTAAGCCTGTGCATATTAACATGGTACATGCACGACGTGTATTGTAACCCCATGTGTCTATGTGCAACCTATTATAATCAGTGACGTGCGGTGATGTCTTAAAGAGGCTAGAAACTACCCCGTGTAAAAGGATCACTACAGAGGCGGGTGTTTGCGGTGATCCTCAGCTCTCCATCAAGGTGTCTCTTCACAAAATTAATCCACCTCTTCTTGATGTGATCGTTTTTCGGAAATGTAAATAAGTACACCGATCTGTTTTGTACGAGACTGCATCCAGGTAGTACGCATTTCCATGATGAACTAGCTAGCAAACTGTAGGCTAGTAACTAATAATACTGACAGTAACTTGGCAAACTGATGTCATTAATGTGCTCTATTTATATTGTGAGGGGAGGAGCCAGCCTCAGTGTGTCATGTTTCAATCTGTCACGTTTTCAATGTGTGATTTGAAGTCCTGGAGTGTTTTCCTTTGTTCCTGTATGTTCCTGAAAGTTTATTTAGTTAATAAACTAACTGCATTCAAGTACCCGTGTCCTCGTCTTCAGCTACCTGCAACAACCTGACACAGTGGCTTCAGTGCGTCATCAAGTAGAGACCCCGTTTTAGCCCCGCCAAAAAATCCGGAACACAGTAGGCTAATGGTGAAAAACTGTTTAACGATCTAACTCCACAATTCAGTACTTCACAGTTCACAGTCTTTGTAATATGTTTTAGCAATACATTTCTAACATTTATAATGTGTTTAGATTTTTTTTTACAATTGCCTTTACAGGGACTTTAATGTCCGCTCCAGCATCAGAATGCAACCATGCATTTATAATCCTTAATTGTTGCACAGCGGCCAATTATGTTTGTCAGTCAGCAAAAGTAAAATCACACACTGCTCAATTGAATATGAAGGCAAATGGCTTTAATTCAACCACATTTATCAATTCAATATTAAGCCCAAAATAGTTTTTGACTCACCAATCGGTAGATTATTTGTACATAAAATCCATCCGCCGCTCTTTCCTCGTGAAGACGTCGATCACATCTTTTCGTTCATACCAGTCTGTTTGAAACGATCAGACAATTTTTGGGCCCTTTTGCTGCACTAGTCCATCTAAGGCTGGCGTAGACCTCCCTCTTGCTATTAACTCAGATTTTGAATTAAAATCGAGCTTGGAATTTTTTTTTAACTCCGTGATCACTGCCGGTGCTGTCATTTTGACTTTGAATTTGGTGGGGATTAACTCGGGCTTTGTTTTAGGCATGTAGGCGGGCTAGCTGTGGTGTACGTTAGCTGCGCAAATGTCCAGTAATATCTCGATTTTAATTGGTCCATGTCTGATACGTGACGGAGATGATTACTGGCATAGCATATTTACGTCCAAAGGCACAGCAGATTTGTGCTTTTTGCCGTACATGTTGAAGAATACAGGATCGAAGTGCGCATGCGCAACATGGGGTTTTTCGCTTGTCATCTGCAATGAATGGACAGTAAAAGCACTGCTTATTCTACCATTTGTTTTTTATTTGATTATGCGTAACTGCTACATTTGTCATCATAACGTCTAAACAATTGGAATAACACACATATTGCATATATAAATCACAAGAAACAGTAAAAATACAGATAAGTTTATAATAAACATTTTTATTTTTGAATTTTGGCAGGGTAGGCAGTGCCAGAGAATGTCTAATAAGGGGAGAATTGGCACTGTCTGGTTACTTCCGGTTTCTGGACTGGCTGCAGTAACACGTCTCTGTCCATGCGGGGGCGCTCGCAGGCGAGTGCAGAATGAAGATTCTGGCTAAGATAATACACTCAGCTGAAAATTGCATTTTTAAGTTCACTTATCTGTTCTAAAAATCCGTTCAAAAATGTGATGACGTCACATAATAGCAGAATGCTAGCGTGTTCTGGCCAACAACGACCTAACCTGGAAGAAATCGAAAGGACATAGCCTAAGTACTCGTTCATTCGACTTTTGGTCTATAATCTATATTGAACTTGCGGAATCAACAATAAAATCTACGTTGATTCAACGACAAGCAGGAGAAAGGGATACATTTAGCCGTCTAGCTCCAGAGACTCCCATTCATTCTGCACTCGCCCGCGATCACCTCCAGTGGAATTCTAATGGAACTGCAACCAAGATGATATACAACGGGGCTAATAGGAAGTGCCAAGACTCTCCATAGACGGACTCTGGCAGTGCCTAGTTTGCCTACCCAGACCGCACGTCACTGATTATAATGTGTTATGAAAGCCACAAATATATTTTACTCTTTTTGGGGGTTATGGAAATAAAGCAAACAATTAATCGTTGTTTAAAAAAAAATATAAAAGGTTTTGTATTTTACTTTTTATTTTGTCATTCTTAATATTTTTATTATCTTAAGTTGTTGATGTTCCATCCCAGCAAGCAATTTTACGTCTAAAAGACATCTAATAGCCGTCAAAACACAGCCCACACGTCTAGGCTAAAACAAGGCTGAATTTGGGCTGTCAGTGAAAATCTAAATGAAGTCTAACCCTAGCCCAAGAATAGACTAGTCATCAATTAGACGGCTATTGAACGACTACATATATATGTCTAATAGACAGTGAATATGGGTCTAGACTAAAACGAGGCTGAATTTGGGCTGTCAGTGAAAATCTAATAGACGTCTAACCAGACCTCAAGAATAGACTAGTCATCAATTAGACGGTGTAGCAATGTTCAGGGAAGAAGGAGGCGGGAACCGGCGAAGAATCAACATACTTTATTTAAAATAAAACAAACAAACTAAAAAGAACTGCCAGCAGCCCCTCGCGGACGACTGCTGGCTACCAAAAATAAAAACACAAACCAAACAAAATACAGGCCTGTTCCTCTCTCGATCATCAACGTCGTCGCTCCTCCTTTATGCTTCCGCTCCTCCGTGAGAGATGCGAGACCGGTGTGCTCACAGGTGTTGCTCATTAACACTCGCACCACCGGCCTCGCGCCGTTCTCTCACGTCCCTCGGCCTCGTCCTGTTCGCCACAGACGGCTATTGAACTACTACATATACACGTCTAATAGACAACAAAATGATGGCTAAAGGATTAAAATAATTTTTCACTCAAATATAACAGGTTCTCATAAATGACAATCCATCCAAATAAATTAAATATAAAAGTTTTATTTAGAAAAAGTACATTAACAACTTAGACAACTTACAAAAAGATCAAAACATAAAAATGACCAAATAAAATATGGAACATCAACAACTTAAGATGATAAAAATATTAAGAATGACAAAATCAAAATAAAAAGTAAAATACAAAACCTTTTTTGTTGTTTTTTAAACAACGATTAATTGTTGGCTTTATTTCCATAACCCCCAAAAAGAGTAAAATATATTTGTGGCTTTCATAACATATTATAATAGGTTGCACATGGACACATGGGGTTACAATACACGTGCATGTACCATGTTAATATGCACAGGCTTACTCTAGTCTACACTGTTACCCGCTAAAATGTCACGATTCCAACAACACCTGATAACAAATAATTTAGTTACAAAATAAGCACTTGTCAAAACGAAAACACAGATACTTACAAGACAAAAGTAGGACTTTATTTTACCTCTTCTCTTCGACCGACAGGTAAGTGAATGCAATGCTCTGTCTCGTTTAAAATGTTTCAAAATGGTGGAAATGTTTATGGAGCGATCACGAGAACAGTGATCTCTACTAACTATCAAGTCTCGCGGTGCCAGTAGTTATGTCTCAGTAGGGCTGTTGCCATCTAGCGGTTGAGAAATGTAATTGCATTTTTATTTCATTTAAATTTAAAGACAGTCAAATAATATCGTAGATTGTGTATAAATGTTATGTGTGACAGCAAACATGAAGCTGCGTGTGTGATAAACAATTATAAGACTATTTTGGCTATAGCCTACTAATCGCTGGTCTAAATCAGGGCTATAGCCAAGCCGTTGAGCATAGACCACTGATTGCCTCGATTTCGCCGGGTGGGCTAAAAGCAGACTGCACATCGCCCGTCCAATTCAGAACCGTTAATACATTCGACCATTTAATGAAATAACCCTTGCACCTTGTAGATATTATCACCAATGCGAACATGATGGCCATCATGCGCTGCCTGGCCACAAAACTACAATTAATCAGTTTTGACTATATTTGGGCTACAATAGCCGGTCTGACTACGAGCTAAATACTGGCTACGCACAGCCTTCACATAAGAACATGTCAAAGAAATGAAGCCAAACACCTTGTAATCACAGTTGACTTTGCTTATATGATGGAATATCATACATCGCGCAAGTTATTTTGGAAAAAATGACATGTAACCAGATTCAATGTTATTTTGGCTAGAAGTGGGTTACACATAGCCGGACTATATCGGGTCTATATTTAACCGAGACGGTGAAATGACGGCTATTGCTTTCTGGAATATTTTATTTGGTCATTTTTATGTTTTGATCTTTTTCTAAGTTGTCTTAAGTTGTTAATGTACTTTTTCTAAATAAAACTTTTATATTTAATTTGATTGGATGGATTGTCATTTATGAGAACCTTTTATATTTGAGTGAAAAATGATTTTAATCCTTTAGCCATCATTTTGTTGTCTATTAGACGTGTATAGTCGTTCAATAGCCGTCTAATGACTAGTCTATTATTGAGGTCTTGTTAGACGTCTATTAGATTTTCACTGACAGCCCAAATTCAGCCTCGTTATAGACTAGACTCTAGACACTAGAGGGCTGCATTGCGATTGAGTCCCGCCGGGTCCCGCGGGACCCAACGCAAATCTCGCGGGAGCGGGCTGTTTGAACTTTGCTGCGGGCGGGAATGGGCGGCTAAAAAAAAACTGCAGGATCGGGAGGTAGCCTAGCGAGTCGACATGATGCAGAGATGTCAATAAATGATGTGGAAAAGAACCTCAAACAGGTATTTACAGCACAAAACCTAAGCAAGGCTGACATTTGGACTACTATTCATCTTCCTGATCAGTGCGTCAGCATACATGCAGGCCAGGGAAACGAAACAAACAACCCCATGAATCTCTTTAATAATAGCAATACAAATACGTGTTTTTTCCTGCGGGACGGGAGAAGACACAAAATCAATGCATCTCTATTATTGTGCGGGAATAAATTCTCAAAGTTTTGCGGGTGCGGGCGGGAGTGGACATACATATTGCGGGAGCGGGCGGGAGAGTAACACATACGTTGCAGGAGCGGGCGGTAATGGTCAGAAATTTGGCGGGCGCGGGCGGGAGCGGGATGAAGAAAACAGTCCCGCGCAGGGCTCTAATAGACACTCACCTAAAGGATTATTAGGAACACCTGTTCAATTTCTCATTAATGCAATTATCTAATCAACCATTCACATGGCAGTTGCTTCAATGCATTTTGGGGTATGGTCCTGGTCAAGACAATCTCCTGAACTCCAAATTGAATGTCAGAATGGGAAAGAAAGGTGATTTAAGCAATTTTGAGCGTGGCATGGTTGTTGGTGCCAGACGGGCCGGCCTGAGTATTTCACAATCTGCTCAGTTACTGGGATTTTCACGCACAACCATTTCTAGGGTTTACAAAGAATGGTGTGAAAAGGGAAAAACATGCAGTATGCGGCAGTCCTGTGGGCGAAAATGCCTTGTTGATGCTAGAGGTCAGAGGAGAATGGGCCGACTGATTCAAGCTGATAGAAGAGCAGCTTTGACTGAAATAACCACTCGTTACAACCGAGGTATGCAGCAAAGCATTTGTGAAGCCACAACACGCACAACCTTGAGGCGGATGGGCTACAACAGTAGAAGACCCCACCGGGTACCACTCATCTCCACTACAAATAGGAAAAAGTGGCTACAATTTGCAAGAGCTCACCAAAATTGGACAGTTGAAGACTGGAAAAATGTTGCCTGGTCTGATGAGTCTCGATTTCTGTTGAGACATTCAGATGGTAGAGTCAGAATTTGGCATAAACAGAATGAGAACATGGATCCATCATGCCTTGTTACCACTGTGCAGGCTGGTGGTGGTGGTGTAATGGTGTGGGGGATGTTTTCTTGGCACACTTTAGGCCCCTTAGTGCCAATTGGGCATCGTTTAAATGCCACGGCCTACCTGAGCATTGTTTCTGACCATGTCCATCCCTTTATGGCCACCATGTACCCATCCTCCGATGGCTACTTCCAGCAGGATAATGCACCATGTCACAAAGCTCGAATCATTTCAAATTGGTTTCTTGAACATGACAATGAGTTCACTGTACTAAAATGGCCCCCACAGTCACCAGATCTCAACCCAATAGAGCATCTTTGGCATGTGGTGGAACGGGAGCTTCGTGCCCTGGATTTGCATCCCACAAATCTCCATCAACAGCAAGATGCTATCCTATCAATATGGGTCAACATTTCTAAAGAATGCTTTCAGCACCTTGTTGAATCAATGCCACGTAGAATTAAGGCAGTTCTGAAGGCGAAAGGGGGTCAAACACAGTATTAGTATGGTGTTCCTAATAATCCTTTAGGTGAGTGTATGTAGTCGTTCAATAGCCGTCTAATTGATGACTAGTCTATTCTTGGGCTAGGGTTAGACGTCTTAGATTAGATTAGATTAAATTTTCACTGACAGCCTAAATTCTTGTTTTAGCCTAGACGTCTGGGCTGTGTTTTGATGGCTATTAGACGTCTTTTAGACGTAAAATTGCTTGCTGGGAACACACTTAATTAAGGTAAGATACTGGCTGTGTCCGAAAACTGGAGGACACATTCCAAGATCGGAAGGCATCAAGACACGTACGAATGCAATGTTAGTTTCACTTTCTGTGACCTGAGACCTTCATCTGATCGATTTTTGAAATGTGAAGGAAGGACAGGAGGGAAAGAAGCTTTCCCGCAACTTCACTCTGTGGGGTGTGGAGACAAATGGCAGTATGCATTTGTGTTGTCCATATCTCAGGAGATCAAAGTATCTGAGGTTCTGTTTGCCTTACACCAGTGTGATCAAGATGACTGTGACGGCTACAAAAGCCTTTCTCAATAGTGTATTAGCGCTACACGATTGAACCCCAAAGATGAATTCAAAATTAATGTAGATGTATTATAGCATCTTTTTTTTAAATTATTAACAGAATCATTACACTGATAAATAGTTGATTTACATCCACACAACATTAGAATTCTCAATATTTTCATACATTTTTCAGTAGCATGTTACTTTGCTTCATTCCTTAAATGTGCTTTGTTCACTTGATCTACTTGCATTTAATGCAAAATACCACTTATACACAATTAATTAAAGGAATCCCTGTTTATTTATTTGTTTATTGGACTTTTTGCCAATTTAAACAATACTGGTTAAGCAATCGTGATAGGGAAATGATAAGGAGAGAAGATGGTTACAAAACCCAACCCAGAACTAACTTTTCATCTCTATCTGAGAGCCACTGCTCTGCATGGATACACAATTTATGAGGACGTGGCTTCAACATTTTGTGTTGTTTTAATAAGAAACTTTCTGATGCATGAAAACATACCATGCTTGGACAGATAGAGAAGAGGCTGTATAATACTACCTTGTTGCCATAACCACATATTGATGCCCAGCAGCACACAGAAAGCATCATTAGAAATATTATTCCTAATGGTGAAAAGTGGTATATCCAGGCCATATGGAACAGATATGCAAACTAGAATTACAGTGATAATTACAAATGCCCTCTTTTTCTGGTGGTGCATCCCTTCCTTCTGTGTTTCACCAGGACTTGGTCTCAACAGGATCTTGAGCATTCCTAGACTACATATAGTGATTATCAAGATGCTGATTGCCAGGGAACAAAAGTAGACCTCAATTTGGGTGCTTTGATCGGTGCAAACAGAAAGTCCTCCATAAGCTAGACTCAGCATCCAGACCAGTCCAGCACTAATATATCTGTGCTTCACAAAGGCTGGGTTGCGGTACATCGCTGGATGAGCCACGGCTATGTAGCGTTCAACACAAATCAAGCTAGTCATAAGGGGTTGTCCAACCAGGTAGCTTCCAGAAAATAACTTAATAAGGAGTATGTTTTCTTGGTGGTTAAAAGTAAAAGGAACCATACCTAAAGGTAAAATTACGGTCACAAAAACCTCTAGTGCAGAAAGGTTCATTGTAAAGATTTCTGAGGCTGCCAGACGTCCCCTTATTCTAATATTACTTGTGCCCAGCCAGAAGACACAGATTTGGATGGGCAGGAGGACAATGAAGTTCAGTGTTATTACAGAAAGTTGAAGTGAATACCCTGGGATGTAGTCTGCACATATGACCCCAAAAGAAGATGTTTGGTTCTTGGAGACGGTGCTGTTCATGTTTCTCTTCAAGAAGTCAAGTTTCTAAAGAACGTAAAGAACAACAAATAATGCAACGGTACAATGAAAACGCATTTGAAAACTTTTAAAATAAGACAACACCTGTTTTTCTCTGTGGTGAAGATGAACAATATAGAAATGTAAACAATAACTTACACTGATCTGATGTTAACCGGACAGATAACCTTCTGAGTGGTTGTCATACCTGCAGCTCCGCTCACATTAGTTTCATCCCATGGCACATATTTGCATTGTGAAAGGAAAATATGCAAAAATGGAATGAAACGCAGCATTTTAACAGCGTGTGTTCATTTGAGTTTGTGATCACAGTTTTAAAATCTCAAAATAAGAAGTGAAGAGAACTAATATTGCAACCTTTTGAATGTCATATTTAAAGGGTTAGTTCACCCAAAAATTTAAATTAGCCCATGATTTACTCACCCTCAAGTCATCCTAGGTGTACATGACTTTATTTTTTAATTTTTTATTTAACCCTTATTTAACCAGGGAAATCCTTTGAGAACAAGTCTCTTTTACGAAGGAGCCCTGGCCAAGAAGGCCGCAATGAAAGTTTCACATAAATACAAAATATAGTAAATACTTTAAACATGCAAAACATAATACATTAACAATACAATGAATCACTTCACTCACTTCACTTATCCCGTAGTCTTTTGGACCGTAGGGGCACCACTGAAGACTTGGCAATCAACTTCATCCATTCCTCCCGGTTCTCTGCTTTCCGCACTGTGTCACTCAGCTCTAGACCTGTCCACTCTCTAATGTTGTCTTCCCATCTCTTCCTCTGTCTGCCTCTTCGTCTACTTCCCTGTACTGTGCCTTTGTAATATTATGTGGGCAAGTCCTGATGATCTTGTGACGTGCCCATACCAATTTAGCTTGCGTTTTTTTACTGAGGATAGGAGGTCTTCATATGACCCAATGGCGCTCTCAATTCGGGCTTTCACTTCTACATTAGTGATGTGATCTCTGTAGGAGATGCCAAGAAGTCTGCGGAAGCATTTCATCTCCACCGCCTGAATCCTTCTCTCAATATCGGCTGTCAACGTCCATGACTCGCATGCGTATAGGAATATTGACATGACCAGGGAACGCATCAGCCTGATCTTTGAGCCAATGGCGATGTTATTGTCGTTCCAGATGACCTTCAATTTAGTCATGGCGGCTATGGTCTGTGCTATCCTAGAGAGTATTTCTGGCTTAGATCCTTCATCCGAAACGATGGCTCCCAGGTACTTAAAGCTGTTAACATTCTCAAGCTTCTTATTGTTTATCATGATCTCAGTTCTGATTCCATTGGGGTTGTTGGTCATCAGCTTGGTTTTCTCTGCATTAATCTGCATGTTAAATGCTGCCGAGGCCTCGTCAAGATGTTTCACAAGATTGACGAGTTCCTGTTCTTTTCCAGCTAATCCATCGATGTCATCGGCAAAACGCAAGTTTGTAATCGTCCTGCCTCCGATGCTGACTGTACCTTCATGATATTCCAATGCGTTGGTCATAATTCGTTCTAAATAGAAGTTAAAGAGAATGGGGGAGAGCAGGCAGCCTTGGCGGACTCCGATTGTGGTTCGAAACCATTCTCCTATGGTGTTATTGAAGTAGACTGCACTAGTAGCCTTGTCATATAGGCGTTCTATTGTGTTGATCAGGTTGGCATTTATGTTATATAACCTCATGGTAGCCCATAAAGCTGCATGCCAAACCCTATCGAATGCCTTTTTGAAATCTATGAATACATGGTAGAGTTCTTGCTGGTGTTGTAGGTATTTCTCACAAATTATTCTAATATTGAAGATTTGTTCTGTCGTGCTGCGACCTGTTCTAAAGCCTGCTTGTTCTTCGGCAATGATCTCCTCTGCTTGCGGTCTCAATCTGTTTAATAGGATTTTCAGCATCACTTTGCTTGGGTGACTGATTAGACTAATGGTGCGATAATTTTGGCATAGCTGAAGGTTGCCTTTCTTCGGGAGGGTAATTATCAACGATTGAGTCCATGGTGTAGGCCATTCGCCTGTTTGCCAGATTTTATTGCAGATATTCCATAATATATCTATCATGGCCTCTCCACCTGCTTGAACCAGTTCTGCTGGAATGTTATCCACTCCTGCTGACCTCCCTTTTTTTAATGATTTTACTGCTGCTTCCACTTCTTCTCGAAGGATAAGATGGTTGTCGATGTTAGTTGGTGGAGGGACATTCAACACCTCAGTATATCCTGTGGCTCTGTGAGTATACAATTCGGAACAGTACTCTGTTCATCTTTTAAGGATTTCCTGTTCTTCTGTCAGACATTTCCCTTCTTTACTTTGGATGGTATTGGTTTTGGTTTTGGTTCGCCCTTGTGTTGTACTTGTCAGATCTTTCACAAGTTGGTAGGCTTTCTTGCTGTTGTTTTTCTGTAAACTTCCTTCTATGTCTTTGCATTGTTCTTCAATCCAGGTCTCCTTTGCCTTTTTCACACTTTTCTTAACTTGCTGATTGATTTCTCTGTAATGTCTTTCCCCTTCAAATTCATATTTCTTACGCTTGAGTTCTCTGCGTTTGTCGCATAACTCCAGTATGTCCTCTGTGACCCAGGGCTTCTTTGTTGGTCGGTATTTTCCGAGGATGGCATTTGCTGTTTCAGTTACAGCTGTATTGAAGGTGCTTATCATTTTGTCTACCTCTGTATCCTGATTATCAGCAAGGGCGAGAAGTGGAGCAAATTTCCCTCCGATTATTGCTTGGAAATTTTCTGCTATGTTTATGTCTTTGAGTTTGTCAAGGTTAAATCTGATCCTTATGCTGCCCTGTTTCTTAGTCTTCTTGAGATGAAGTCTAAAGGTCATCATCACAAGATCATGGTCGCTTCCTATGTCGGCTCCTGGAAAGCTCCTGGTCTTTGCAATGTTAACACTAGTCTGGAAACGACGTTTGACCATGATGTAATCAATCTGGTTGTGGTACTTCCCTCCTGGGCTATGCCATGTCCACCTTCTGGATGCCTTGTGTGGACCAAAAGTGTTTGTCAGCCTTAGATCGTTGTAACTGGCAAAATTCCAGGAGCCTTAGCCCTCTCTCGTTGGTTTCAGTGTTACAGTATTGGCCACATATCCCTCTCCAGTTCTTACATGCATCCTCACCTACTTTGGCATTCCAGTCGCCCTGTACTACGATGATGTCTTTATTAGACGTTTGGTCTATGACTTTTTGCAGTTGGTCGTAGAAGTCTTCCACTTCTTCATCTTCATGATCAGATGTTGGGGCATAGGCCTGGATGATGGTGATATTGAAGGGTGATGCCTTCAGACGGATGGTAATAAGTCGACTAGAGACTGGTCGGCAACCCATGACAGCATTCACGGTGTCTTTGTGAACGAGGAATCCAACTCCTTGCTCATGTTTGTCTTTGTTGCCACTAAAGTAAAGTGTGTGGCCATCTGGGGTCGACGTTTCCCCGAAGTTCTTCCAGCGTACCTCACACAGTCCAAGGATGTTCCATCGGTATCTTTTCATTTCATGTGTTAGCTCTTCTAATTTCCCTGCTATTCTCAATGTTCTTACATTCCATGTGCCAATTGTGATGTCATCCCTGGCACGTAGATGTTTTGGTCCATCAGTCTTACTCTTAACACTCCCGTCCTGGTGGACAGCAACGGGAGGCGCGGTCCTTTTTCCGGGCGACGACCGAGCCGGTATAAATTGTGTAGTGGTTGTCATTTTTCATGTAGTGTATCTTGGGCAATGTCGCATGGCGGAGCCCATCCCTCTCCATGCCAGACCACAGCCGATATCCTCCTACTCGGTGGCTCGCCCTGGTCTCGAACACGTAGTCGTTGAGATCCTTAAAAGATCTTCTTCCGCCTTGGCCGGTAACCTGTATCATGAAGGTTCTTCGCCCTGTGATGCCGTGTTAACATCACCCCCTCACATGGTTTAGCATGCCTGCTGAGGCGAGGTCCCGGGGTGTGGCGCTTGGAGCCATCATGTGAGAGTTTGGGGGATGGAGGAGGACCGCTATGCCTGTCCTTCCTACAAGTAGGAAGCAGCAGCCAGACTACAGTGGTGTTATCTCTCTCCAGGGCCCCCTACACCCTAATGAATCAACCACGCTTAAAAATACCATGGCCTTACAACAGTTAGAGATACAATGTAACAAATTACAATACAATAGACTTATCCTAATTTAGGAAGCAGGGACAGGTGCCCATTGTGCCTGCTTCCCGATACTTTACTAGCCTCTTAATGTGACCAAAGGAGACCAAGTTATCAAGTTTTAAGTCATTCTGTAATAGGTTCCACGCTGATGGAGCAGAAATTCTAAATGCTTGCTTCCCTAACTCTGTTCGAGCCCTAGGCACAATCATGTGGAGATTATCATTAGACCGCAGAGAGCGAATGCTGGGCTTGAAGGACATAAGCCTACATAAATAAGGGGGCAATGTCCCAATAATGGATTTATATATAAACAATCGCCACCGGGTTAGCCTGCGCTGAGCAAGGGGGGGCCACTGGACCAGATCATACAGAGTGCAGCAATGTGTAAAAGGTTTGCACCCTGTAATGAATCTCAGTGCGCCATGATAAACTGAATCCAGTTGGTGCAAATATTTATTCGGGGCGTGCATATATAAAAAATCACCATAATCCATAAGAGACAGAAAGGTAGCCTCGACCAATTTCTTCCTTGTTACAAAAGAAAAGCAGGCCCTATTCCTGAAATAGAACCCAAGCTTTAACCTTAGTTTCCGGACAAAATTTTGGATATGAGCCTTAAAGGTCAAATGTTCATCAAGTAAAAGCCCTAAGTACTTATACTCTGCCACACGCTCTATTAGATTTCCCTGCAGGGTTACAATGTTTGGAGGGATAGCTGTGGAGTTCCTATTATTTGAGAACAAGACCGTCTTTGTTTTATTTGCATTCAACACAAGCTTCGAGTCAAAAAGCCAAGATTGTACAACATCAAAGGCATCCTGCAGGTACTGAAAAGTCTGGTGAAGGGTTTCTCCACAACTGTAAATAATTGTGTCATCAGCATAAAAATGAAACAGAGCATTATGGACATTTGAACCAAGATCATTTACATAAATGGTAAATAAAAGTGGGCCCAGCACCGAACCCTGAGGAACCCCTGATACAACTTGTAAGAAACCTGAAGAAATACCGTCAAAAGTATCGCACTGAGTCCTATCTGAGAGATAATTTTCAAAAAACCACCTGCCTTCTCAGAAAGACCAATGTTGAGCAGTCTCTGTTTTAAAATACAATGGTTCACCGTATCAAAAGCTTTAGAAAGATCGATGAAAATAGCTGCACACATCTTTTTGCTGTCCAGTGCCTCAATGATGTCATTCACCACCTTCAATGAAGCAGAGATGGTACTATGTTCCTTTCGGAAACCCGACTGAAACTCTGATAGGATAATTATTTAATTCTTTAAGACGAATACAATCGGAATGATATTAAAAAATGTCCTGGCTCTTACAAGCTTTATAATGGGAGTGAATGGCTGGAGAAAATTTCAAGCCCAATCCATTATAAAATTAATCCATTTGGCTGCAGAGGTTAATAAAGGCCTGTCACAGTGACACACTGAGAGTCATTACACTGAAGGGATTAGGCCAAATATACAGTAAGAGATCTTATTTAATCAGGACGGGCTTTATTTTGTGATAACTTTTGCTTCTGCAACCATATTTCATTCATTACTGTTATTATGATAAGTCATTAATTTCCAGGTAGAAATTACCTTTTGCTAGTAACGTCCACATTGGTTTTCATAGTAGCGAGTCAAATGTAGGTTCAGCATGCGTGAGACTGGCCGTGGTGGATTCATTTATTATTATGTTTTTCATGAACATCAACACATTTGTCACAGACAAGAGTGCAAAAACATGAAAGGGTGGCAATATTCAATCCTTTTAACAGGACAACAACAAAAAAACAGTTTTTTTTCTGCATATACACTATATTGGCAAAAGTTTTCTGATGTCTGCCTTTACATGCACATGAACTTAAATGACATCCCATTCTTAATCCGTAGGGTTTAATATGGAGTTGGCCCACCCTTTGCAGCTATAACAGCTTCAGCTCTTCTGGGAAGGCTTTCCACAAGGTTTAGAAGTGTGTTTATGGGATTTTTTGACCATTCTTCTAGAAGCGCATTTGTGAGGTCAGGCACTGATGTTGGACGAGAAGGCCTGGCTCAGGCCTTCTATCAGGTTGAGGTCAGGACTCTGTGCAGGCCAATCAAGTTCCTCCACACCAAACTTGCTCATCCATGTCTTTATGGACCTTGCTTTGTGCACTGGTGCGCAG
This sequence comes from Gila robusta, assembly GCA_030770095.1. Lineage (NCBI taxonomy): Eukaryota > Metazoa > Chordata > Actinopteri > Cypriniformes > Leuciscidae > Gila > Gila robusta. The sequence continues at coordinate 37,548 of JAVALU010000146.1, forward strand.
TCATGTTGGAACAGGAAGGGGCCATCTCCAAACTGTTCCGACAAAGTTGGGAGCATGAAATTGTTCAAAATGTCTTGGTATGCTGAAGCATTAAGTGTTCCTTTCACTGGAACTAACGGGCCAAGCCCTGAAAAACAACCCCACACCATAATTCCCCCTCCACCAAACTTTACACTTGGCACAATGCAGTCAGGCAAGTACCGTTCTCCTGGCAACCGCCAAACCCAGACTTGTCCATCGGTTGAAAGACAGAGAAGCATGATTCGTCACTCCAGAGAACAAGTCTCCACTGCTCTAGAGTCCAGTGGCGGCGTGCTTTACCCCACTGCATCCAACACTTTGCATTGCACCTGGTGATGTAAGTCTTAAGCCTGGAACACACCAAACCGACGCCGACAAACTAGCGCTGATGAAAGCCGACTGTGTTGTCGCCTCGCATTGGGGTAAAAAGCTGCACTTGAACACACCGAGAGAACTACTGCCGACTGAGCTAGAATGTGTGTTCTGCGCCTGCGTGTAAATGAGACAACTGTCTATTTCTGCAGATATATGCGTCTATATTCGTCATTCAAAAAGGGAAACCGATGCTGCAGACTGCAGATACACATACCTTAAACAAAGCAGTGCGTGCTTACCGTTTTGAATATCAATCCTGCTAAACACTTCCTTTATTCCACTCCGCTCATGTTAATATTGAAATATTTGCCAAGGAACAGTTAGGTAAGATGATGTAACATAAGAACAGCCTTCTATCTGTAGCGTTTTGACTTCTTTGCTCGCCGTTTTGCTATTATTCTCGTGCATTGACTCGTTCACTAAGCTGAACAGCCAATCAGAGTTCCCTCTTTCACAGACGGCCTGACGCCGATTCAACATGTCGAATCGGCCGAAACGAAGCCGACGAGGACCAATTTCAGCCGACGGTGCGGAACACACTGAGAAACTTAGTCGGCCAACACACAAAAACTGCCCGACGGCCAACCGTCGCCTTGGTGTGTTCCAGGCTTTAAATGCAGCTGCTCGGCCATGCAAACCCATTCCATGAAGCTCTCTACGCACTGTTCTTGAGCTAATCTGAAGACCACACGAAGTTTGGAGGTCTGTAGCTATTGACTCTGTGAGCTATTGGCGACTTCAGCACTCTGTGCTTTTATGTGGCCTACCACTTGTGGCTGAGTTGCTGTTGTTCCCAATTGCTTCCACTTTATTATAATACCACTAACAGTTGACCGTGGAATATAAAGTAGTGAGGAAATTTCACGAATGGACTTGATGCACAGGTGGCAAACTATCACTGTGCCACGCTTGAATTCACAAATGTTTGAATAAGCAGTCTGCATGCCTAGGTGCTTGATTTTATACAACTGTGGCCATGGTAGTGATTGGAAAACCTGAATTCAATGATTTGGAGGGGTGTCCCAATACTTTTGGCAATATAGTGAGCATAGATCAAATATAATTTTTCATCTCTTTATTATTTAAAACAAAAATCCATATACATTAGCAATATGACGATTATACGATTTAATTTACATTCACATTAGCATTCTCAAAAGTTTCCATAACATCACACAGTAGAATTTAGTGTGCTTTATTGGTTACATATACTTTGTTCAGATCATCTACTTACATTAAATGCAAACATTTATTAATATTTGAAGAATCCTTTCAGAACTAATTTCACATCAGACAGAGCACTACCAAAGGACACTGAAGACCATAAGATAGGCGTCCCATTTTGTTACCGTCTTATTGGCTTTTAATGCCATTTATTTATTTATTTATTGGATATTTAAACATTTCTTTTAACTATAGAGGCCAAAAAAAAAAAAAAATTATAAGGAGAGTTTATGGTAACACAACACAACCCAGAATGGGTTATGTTTTACATCTGAGAGCCAAGTGATATCCAAAGCCACACACTGTAAAAAATGATCGTGATTTTAACGGTAAAAGACTGTAAAAATGCTACAGTGCAAAACCGTTAATTGGTTAACAGAAAGTTTCCTTACTATATACGGTAAATAACTGTGATAGATCTAATGGTACATTTAATGTAATTTTACTGTAAAATACCGTTAAATTTACAGTTTTTGAAAGTGAAAAAGAAAACTCATTGTATAATTTACAGTGAAAAACCGTAAATTGACATTCCCACAATTCCCTGCGTGACACTTCACATTTGAAGTATTTTTGTTGAAATAACTATGTTTCTTCATAGTTTTCTTAGTTTTTTTCTAATCAGTTATGTACATTAGGGTTTTATGTTACATTTAATGTTGTTAAATTAATGTTTATTGCATTTTTAAAATTTCATGTGTGTTACCATGATGGTGTTTAATGTTTGTGCGAATGACACTGTGCAGCTTCTATATAGTAGTATTAACTTTCTTGTGGAAGAGGTGCTTGTGAAGAGCTTTGATTTATCATGTGACTCTCATCACTGCTGGGATGATTGTTGGTTGTCAGTGTATTGCAATGTTACAAAACAGAAATTAATACTTCAATAGGTCCGTAAATTAACATTATATCAGATAATAAAATACGGTTTATTACTGTAAATTTTAAGTTAAGTCTGTAAAACCAATAACGTTGCTACCGTATTTTTGACGGTAAAGTTCTGGCAACCACAGCTGCCGGTTTTTTACCGTAAAAATTACGGTTTTATTTTTTACAGTGCAGCTCCAACCTTCTGTTGTTTTAATGACAACCTTTTTTAATGCATGAAAACTTGCCAAGCTTGGACAGATAGAGAAAAGGCTGTATTAAACTACATTCTTGAATCAACCACAAATTGATTCCCATAAGCACACAGAGAGCATCATAAGTTATATATATCTTCATTGCATAAGCGAACAAATCCAGACCATATGCAACAGATATGCAAAATAGAATGCCAGTGATAATTACAAACGCCCTCTTTTTCTGGTGGCGCATCTCTTCCTTCTGTGTTTCACCAGGACTTGGTCTCAACAGGATCTTGAGCACTCCTAGACTACAAGTAGTGATCACCAACAGGCTGATTGTGAGGGAGACAAGGTAGGCTGCAATCGGCGGATCTGGAAAGCTGAACACAAAAAATCCTCCATAAGACAAAGTCAGCATCCAGACCAGTCCAGCACTAATATATCTGTGCTTCACAAAGGCTGGGTTGCGGTAAATCGCTGGATGAGCCACGGCTATGTAGCGCTCAACACAAATCAAGCTGTGCATAAAGGGACGTCCAATCAGGTAGCTTCCAGAAAATAACATAACAATGAGCATTGTGTGTTGATAGTTAAGATTAAGAGCAAAAGCAACCAGTGAAAACACAAAATGTATGACAGTCAAAAGTTCTAATACAGACAGGCTGACTGTAAAGATATCTGAGGTTGCCAGATTTCCCCCTTTTCTAATGTCACTTGTGCCCAGCCAGAGGACCCAGACGTGGATAGGCAGGATGATAAAGATCTGCAATCCTGTGACAGAAAATCCAATGAAATTCCCTGGGTAAGAGTCTGTGCATGTAAATGCAAAATGATCTGTGTGGTTCACAGAGACCGTGGTGTTCATCTTGCTTTTCAGTCAAAACAAGTGCAAATATCTGAAGAACATGAAGGACAACAGTGAAATGGTGCAATAAAGATTAATTTAAAATATGAATACACATAAGAAAGAGCAGACTTCAGTGAAAACATACAGTGTTGTTAGCAATAGTGACACAGAAATTTAGCTATTAGATTTTATACTGACCTGGTAGTGGACTGATAACTATTAGAGTGGATCAATAGTTTTTCATGCAGTGTTTATCCCACCTGGGTGTGCATCACTTATATCAGCTGTGTGTCGGGATGAATTATATCTGGAAAATATGCAAATAGAAAGCAGACCTTTAACGATTGTGTTGTTTTTAGTAAAGTGTTTACACAGTTCCAAAATGTCATGAGATTAAGAGAAGAGAGCTGAATATTGCAGCATTTAAATGGAAATTTCAATAACGCTTTAGATTAGGGCTGTAGTCAAGACCACCTTTTCAAGTCCAAGACCAGGACTAGTCGAGTCCAAGTCAAGACCAAGTCCAAAAAGGTTCGAGTCCAAGACAAGACCGAGTCCAAAAAGGTTCGAGTCCGAGTCAAGACCGAGTCCAGGACAGGAAAAAAAAAGTCTTATGCATGACATTATCAAGACAATCATTTGGGGTTATTATTTGTTGATCTAAAGCAAAAACAGTGTCACAACACCCAGGATTTTTAAGTATAGGCTCGAGAGAGAGATCGTTGAACTAATCAGTTCTGTTTCATGTACAGAACCTATGGGATGTTGCGCGCGGTCAACACAAAATGAACGAATCACTCTCTGAGACAACTCGGTAATCCCGAGTCATATTAAAGATTCGAATCGTTCATACTACACATCACTAGTGTGCACTAGCTTACTCAAGATTTTGAAGAGTAATGTTAGTGATTGGCTGTTGCTAAGCCTCTCAATTTAAAACTGAAGAAATCATCATTGATGTCAGATAACATCATTACCCAAATGAACCACCTTTCATGCAAATATGACACACACACACACACACACACACAGCTAGCTACCACATAAGTAATCGAACTTATAACTTTATGGCAGCATGACGTTAGGCTGATGCAAAGTTTACTTAACTCTAACGTTAATGTTAACATTAATTTGTAAAAAAAACTGAGCACAACCACAAATGTCGTTACAAACACGACGATAATCAATTGCGTAACGTTATACCATAATCGTTTGCATTCTTTTACCTCATGAAACCATGCCAGACGTAAGTTAAGTTATAACTTTATGTCCAAGAACATTACCTTTATCTTCTTCATGATGTATCATATCTTTCTCATGCTGCATGCTCAGTGTTTCACTTTCCCTCCAATATTATTAACATAATATAAAGACACCTGGACTCGGTCGAGACCAAAAGCCATATTTGGCAAGACCAGTGGCCGAGACCGAGACAAGTCCGAGTCCGAATACCAGCGAGTCCGAGACAAGTCCGAGACCATAGAAAAACGGTCTCGAGTCCGGACTCGAGTCCAAGACCGGACTCGAGTACTACAGCCCTGCTTTAGATTACAGCCCAGAAAGTACTGCGTAATTAAGACGAATTTTTCAGCATAACTTTCGGTAATTATACTGTACCTATCAAGTACTTACAGTACATGTAAGTATAAGGGAACAATATGTAAAGTTTGGGGAATGAAGGGGTAAGAACCAGGAGAATTAACAAATTATTTATACAGTAAGTATTTTAGAACTAAGGGGTACTTATTCTACTATTGTGATACAACAATCTTACATTTGGGAGCAATTTAGCGAGAACATACACTGTGTACCTTTTTGTAATAATGGTAAACCGTTGTCATGATTTGGTCTGGTCTCTGTCACGTTTTGGTTTGGTCATGTCATGTTCCATGTCTGTCATGTGATTCCCTGATTGTCATGTGATCCTGCCATGTGTCTTGTCATTAGTCTGTGTATTTAAGCCCTCATGTTTGCCATGTGTCCTTGTCAAGTTTTGTTTCACTGTAATCTCTGTCGGTAAGCGTCATGTCATATGGTCTTGTTTTATGTTTCATGTTTCATGCTTCATGCCACACCACGCCACGTTTTTGTTTTGAGTTCTTGCCACGCCATGCTTTTGTTTTATGTTTGCTTTTGTTTGTAATAAACTGCACTTGGGTTCTCTCTACAACTTGCCTTCAGTGGATCCTTACAACCGTATAGGCTTTTTAAAAATGACTCGGTACATATCTATGCATTTAAACAGTTTTGTTTTTATAGCAAAAGTGCAGATGTTTAAGTTTGGACTAATATGTTTCAAGGCAAGTAAAGCTAAAACTAGTGCATTTTTTTTTTAAATACTGGGAAATATACTCTATTGTTTCATGTAGTTACAGGGTAAGTAAAATAAAAATGCATACACACAATCTAATATCACTGACTCGGAAACCTTTATTTGAAAAACAACTTATTACAGTTGGTCTGAAGCGATAGTCTACAGTTTAAAAAGTTTAAACGGGAACAAAAGGAAGAAGCCAAGCAAAAGAAAATAGGGGGGACAAAACATGCTACTTTCTGTCCAGACTTAAGCATTTGAAATGAATGATTAAAAAAAGTGGTAACACTTTACAATACGGGTGCACTAATCTGGATTAATTCATGCTTAACTAATGCACAGATAATCATGTGTTAATGTATGACTCATGATGAACTAAACCATTAATTAATGATTACTGCATCAGTAACTAATAAAGATTCTAAATGATTAATAGATTAAGTAATATATGAATTGTTATTAATTAAATGTGTCATAATGTATTAATTCCTTAATAACTTATTTTATTAACTAAAAGTGTAAATTAATGCGTTAATTACCACAGTTGGTCAAAGCAATGTACTTCAACTTCCAGTTGTCTGCTTTAATTAATCATTAACTAATGATTTGCAAATGTATCATTATGTTATGACTTTACTTGATGAGGCACATGACTATTAACTAATTGTTAAGTAATATGCCATTTATGGGTTTTGACCATTGCACATGCAGTGAATGTAATGTCGGTGAATGTGTTTGAAGGATGGGTGAGTTGGGTTACACACAAATATCAGCACACCAGAATCTGAACTCCTGACCGCTGTTACACTGTGTTTACACTGGACGAGACCAGCTGTCTACACTGGGCATGACAGACCATTGCAAGTCCATTTGTCCTTCGTAACAGAACTAGCACAAGAGCTTGAGTACGTCAGAAATAGAATGTGGCATCAGTTTACTGTCGGGGTTTTGTCGTGTAGTGTCGCGCCGCATCCAGTGAAGTATCACTGACTATAATAGATGTTCTATTGTCTTTGTTCAGTCTAGACACAGTGTTATGAAATAGCAGAGCTCGACCGCATGTTTTCAGTGTTCCACAACCTCAAGCTTAACCTGACATAGTCCTGTGCCATGAACAACAAGGTTCATCGGACTCAGAAATCTAGGTTGTACATGGTTGGAAATTGAAATCCATGGCTTAGTTTGGATGTCAAAACCAAAATGGCATATTACTTAACAATTAGTTAATAATGATGTGCCTCAACAAGTAAAGTCATAACATAATGATACATTTGCAAATCATTAGTTAATGATTAATTAAAGCAGACAATTGGAAGTTGAAGTACACTGCTTTGACCAACTGTGGTAATTAACGCATTAATTTACACTTTTAGTTAATAAAATAAGTTATTAAGGAATTAATACATTATGACACATTCAATTAATAACAATTCATATATTACTTAATCTATTAATCATTTAGAATCTTTATTAGTTGCTGATGCAGTAATCATTAATTAATGGTTTAGTTCATCATGAGTCATACATTAACACATGATTATCTGTGCATTAATTAAGCATGAATTAATGCAGATTAGTGCACCCGTATTGTAAAGTGTTACCAAAAAAGCAGTTTTAAATGAAAAAGAAGTGTTTAAAATCTGTTTTGAATAAAGTTATTTTTCAAATAAAGGTTTCCGAGTCAGTGATATAAGATTGTATGTATTTTTATTTTATTACTTACCCTGTAACTACATGGAACAAGAGGGTAACACGCACCACTACATGAAAACAGCAATATTTAAGCAAAAGTTGCTATAGTCTTAGTTTTCAGTGCACTTTAGTGTAGCACCCTGCTAAATTTATATATTGTTTCTGTTGTGTTCTGTTAACAGAAATACAATATATCCTGAAATAAGGGCTAGTTCAATTGTCCGTGGTGTGTAATACCTTTTTGTATTAAGATGTGTTAATTAAGTTATAAATTGTGAGGTGTTGAAATATCCTATGTTGTGAGTAGCCCTTGAACTCCCAGGTCATTTTCTTTTGTATTGGGTGGCCAGGTGTCAGTTTTGTTATTATCCAATCAGTGCCATTCAGAGAGCCGTTTGGCAACCTACCGGGTTTTTGAGGGGGCGGGACTAAAGGAAAAAGACGAAAAAAGAAACAGACAAAAAGAAGACGATAGAGATAGCTAAGAGCTAGTTGTAAGTTCTGTTATGATTAATTGCATTACTAGTCATCAAGGTTAAGAGCCAGGGGGATTTTTTTTGTTGTCAGTGTGTAACCTTGTTAAAATGGGAGAGTGAGCTGTGTTTTGGAGCTGGTTAAATCGGCCACGGAGTTTCTACTGACGTGGAGCTAACGCCTAGCCATGTGCGAACTGCTACTACATAGCCAGAAACCCACTTTGCCACCGAGTTTCTGAGTGAGTATGGACATTGTGAACTAAAATGGAACTGACATTTGTTTAGACAAGATATAGTTAAGCTCATTAGAGTTTGTGAATTTTTGGCTAATGTGCATCGGATGCTGCCGCGTGATTTTTTTCCCCAAACCACTTCAGCGGAAATCCCGCCCTCCAGCCGATTTCATTGGTTTAGGTTACAGTGACGGATAGGTTTAGGGATCAGTGTTTGTAGGCAATCAGTACAGTGATTGACATGACCAATGAAAACTTTAGAATCGGCTGCAGGGCGGGATTTCCACTGAAGTGGTTTGGGAAAAAAAATCACGCGATGCTGCCACCCATGCTGCTGTAGATGTGCTCAGGATTTGCGCTGCAGGGCGGAGGTGTCTGTAGCCCCTTTCACACAGCGCGTTGATCCCGGGAAATTGCTGGGAAATTGCCAGAACACCTTCTGTGTGAACGCAAACACGACCCGGGATTGATGCCGGGATCGATGCCGGGTTGGGGACCTAGTAACATTGCCGTGTTCAGTCCCGGAACGGCCGCTGTGTGAACAAAAGCCAATACCGTGTCGTAATGATGGCGCTGAAGCCTGGATCGTTCGCTAGCGTGAAACGGTACGTAATGCGCTAGTTTATGATCGAATCAGAGAAAAAAATGCACAAGAGTGGTTTCTCGAGAGAGAAAACGCAGCTCATAAGCAAACTATAGACGCTGCTGAGTAGGGCCGGAGTGGGGCCACTTTTCAGCCCGGGAGTTTCAGGCCTAAGACCGGCCCACTTTTTCCATGGTGGTGGAAATTGGATGAATAAAAGCAACAGTTCAGCTCTTACTATTGTGTAGTTTTTATTAATACCATGGTTCAACAAATAATGTAAAGGTTAAATAATAAATCACTTAAGCTGAGAAGTTAACAAAACATATTCCACTATTCCACAAGGATAGGTTGATAAATTAACCCTCTGGGTCTGAGGTGTTTTCTGGGTCCTGGAGGTGTTCTGTAACTTGTGACATTATCTAGGCCTACTAGAGTTAATAATTTCAGAGTAAGTCAGAATAAATCCAAATGTAACAATTTATTATTAGTCAGGTAAATGTATCATGCCAATTACATAATCAATTCAAAGACAATCAATACAGTAACATCAAGTGCTCAGAGATAAAGAGAAAAGATGTATAATGCTGAGTGTCTGGACATTCAGCATTACGGGCTGATCTGGCTACAAAAACGCCATGAGCCTCTTGGAGCATTTCATTATATAATCAGACCAAGACAAAACATCCAATAGGACATTAACATCTAATGAACATACAATAGGAATTTGCATTGACTAGAGTTACAGACATAGGGAGTTCACACCTTGTTGAGGAACAGGAGGTAGTTTGGATGAAGGACCCTGGGAAAACAGTGCATACCCAATAAGCAAAGCATCTCTAAACCCATATTACCATTTGGTTTACTTCTGTGGAGATGAGAAAATTGTACTAGTAACACTGAGACATTTTAAATGATACCAAACATGACTGTTAATTCACTTGTATCGACATAGAGCATTATCATTTTTATATAATCTAAGTGAACTGAGTGAAGAAAAGGATGTGTAAAGGGAAGGAAGTGGGGGAGAAGGAAAAAATGTGAAGGAAGGACAGGAGGGAAAGAAGCTTTCCCACAACTTCACTCTGTGGGGTGTGGAGACAAATGGCAGTATGCATTTGTGTTGTCCATATCTCAGGAGATCAAAGTATCTGAGTTTCTGTTTGCCTTACACCAGTGTGATCAAGATGACTGTGACGGCTACAAAAGCCTTTCTCAATAGTGTATTAGCACTACACGCTTGAACCCCAAAGATGAATTCAAAATTAATGTATAATATATAAAATTGATGCATCCACACAACATTAGAATACTCAATATTTTCATACATTTTTCAGTAGCATGTTATTGTGCTTCATTCTTTAAATGTGCTTTGTTCACTTGATCTACTTGCATTTAATGCAAAATACCTTTACACAATTAATTAAAGGAATTCCTGTTTATTTATTTGTTTATTGGACTTTTTGCCAATTTAAACAATACTGGTAAAGCAATCTTGATAGGGAAATGATAAGGAGAGAAGATGGTTACTAAACCAAACCCAGAACTGACCTTTCATCTCTATCTGAGAGCCACTGCTCTGCAAGGATGCGCAATTTATGAGGACGTGGCTTCAACATTTTGTCAGAATCAGAATCAGAATCAGAATCAATTTTATTGCCAAGTAGTGTTGTGCACATACAAGGAATTTGCTTTGGTAATAAGGTGTTACCGAGGCTGCTATAATCAGCGCCAACTTGAGAAAAAAAACAGCATGACATGAGGAGAGGTGAGGAGAAAAAAAGGCAACCCCCAGACTATGCTCCTGTAAGGAGAACAGTCTGGGAACAGGAAAAAACACCTCAGCAACATTAGCACATAAACAGTACACTCTACAAACAAGACATTGCAACACGGTTGGGGGTGGGGGATGGAGGTAGTCCAGCACAGGCAAGGTCCGGTCCTGCAGCCATTATGGCGCTGGTCACAGACCCGCCTGTCAGACTGGGGGTACGAAGCGGCGAAGGCGTGGGATGGGGTGTGGGGCAGGTGCATATCTGTGTATGTGTTTGTAGGCCGAGAGAGAGTGGCTAAGCCAGCACCATAATCTAGGAGCCTCAGTCCGCAGGATTGTCATAGCGATACACAGCAAGTTGCCATGGAGACAACCCTGATCATGTCCCAGGCAGAGTCAACAATCACCAGGTGTCTGGAGAATCGGGGAAGGAACGCAAGAGCGGCTCACTGCAGTGCTCTTCCGGGAGAGTTGTTGTTCCAGCAGCGGCCTTGGCCAAGGCCAGTGCTGGTAGCGGGGTGCCGAAACAGATAAGATTGGGATTGTTTGGTCTTGGGGCGAGTAGCCGCATTCAATTTATACAGGCTATTCTCCTGGTCCATTTTGGTCTCTGAAACGATCCATTTGCCTTTGCAAAGCTGTGAGCTTCTCCATGATGTTATCCATATTGTGGTTCATAGACCCAGTCTGAGTGCTGACAGCTCTGCCCACCGCTTCAATCATCACGGGCAGCCTTGCGGGGCTTTTGACAGCTGTCACCGTCTGCTTAGTTCCTCGATAAACCAGGGCAATGCCTAATCCAATCAGCAGAAGACCTGTTATCATGGTGCCGAATAGGTAGATATCTTCAATGTCCTCCACGGAAAGAGCCGCCAGACACACGACCCGCCACCTCTCCTACGCGTCCATCGTGTAGCCAGCTGCGAACGTCCCGGCAGGGCAGTCAGGTTCCCCCGAACCCAAGCTTCTCGTTGAGAAGATGGTGTCAATTGCGTTGAGAGACCAGTTGATCAAATCCATAATTTCTTGGTTTTGGAGAGCAGTGTAGCGAGAGTCTCTCAAAGTACAAGACAGTAAACGTGACGAGAGAAGCAAAGCAGGAGAGGTAAGGGGAGGGAGAGGGAGAGAAAAATGCGACCGCCTTCGTTGAGAGTCAAGAGGGAAATTGTGTTGTTTTAATAAGAACCTTTTTGATGCATGAAAACACACCATGCTTGGACAGACAGAGAAGAGGCTGTATAATACTACCTTGTTGTAATAACCACATATTGATGCCCAGCAGCACACAGAAAGCATCCTTAGAAATATTATTCCTAATGGTGAAAAGTGGTATATCCAGGCCATATGGAACAGATATGCAAAGTAGAATGACAGTGATAATTACAAATGCCCTCTTTTTCTGGCGGTGCATCCCTTCCTTCTGTGTTTCACTAGGACTTGGTCTCAACAGGATCTTGAGCACTCCTAGACTACAAGTAGTTATTATCAAGATGCTGATTGCCAGGGAACAAAAGTAGACCTTAATTTGGGTGCGTGGGGTGCAAACAGAAAGTCCTCCATAAGCTACACTCAGCATCCAGACCAGTCCAGCACTAATATATCTGTGCTTCACAAAGGCTGGGTTGCGGTACATCGCTGGATGAGCCACGGCTATGTAGCGTTCAACACAAATCAAGCTGTTCATAAGGGGTCGTCCAACCAGGTAGCTTCCAGAAAATAACCTTATAAGGATTATGGTTTCTTGGTGGTTAAAACTAAAAGGAACCATATTTAAAGGAAAAATTATGGTCGAAAAAACCTCTAGTGCAGAAAGGTTCATTGTAAAGATTTCTGAGGCTGCCAGACGTCCCCTAATTCTAATATTACTTGTGCCCAGCCAGAGGACACAGATTTGGATTGGCAGGAGGACAATGAAGTCCAGTGTTATTACTGAAAGTTGAACTGAATACCCTGGGATGGAGTCTGTGCATATGACCCCAAAAGAAGATGTTTGATTCTTGGAGACAGTGCTGTTCATGTTTCTCTTCAAGAAGTCAAGTGTCTAAAGAATGTAAAGAATAACAAATAATGCAACAGTGCAATGAAAACACATTTGAAAACTTTAAAAACAAGACAACACCTGTTTTTCTCTGTGGTGAAGATGAACAATATAGAAATGTAAACAATAACTTACACTGATCTGATGTTAACCGGACAGATAACCTTCTGAGTGGTTGTCATACCAGCAGCTCCGCTCACATTAGTTTCATTCAATGGCACATATGTTTGCATTTGGATGAATTATGAAAGGAAAATATGCAAATATGGAATGAAACGCAGCATTTTAACAGTGTGTGTTCATTTGAGTTTGTGATCACAGTTTTAATATCTCAAAGTAAGAAGTGAAGAGAACTAATATTGCAACCTTTTTAATGTCATATTTAAAGGGTTAGTTCACCAAAAAAAATTAAAATTAGCCCATGATTTACTCACCCTCAAGTCATCCTAGGTGTACATGACATTCTTCTTTAAGACGAATACAATCGGAGTGATATTAAAAAAATGTCCTGACTATTACAAGCTTTATAATGGGAGTGAATGGCTGGAGAAAATTTCAAGCCCAATCCATTATAAAAGTAAATCATATGGCTTCACAGCCTGGTCTTATTGTTAATACGTAGGTATTAATACGTTATTTTCAAAGATAGAAAATATACTTTTTGTACGTTTGGATAGATGCTGAAACGTATAATATGGGTGTTGATATGCAATGAATCAACTGTCACGATTCATGAATTCGCTGTTTTCTTCATGTCTCGTGTTATTGTTGTTTTGTGAGTATGAGCGCGTGTGAGTGGGCGTGACCGCTCGTTCATCTGATCACCGGCCGATCTCATTATCAGCGCCAGCTGCTGCCAATTCACCTCACTATAAAGACTCATCACAATCTCCTCTCTTTGTCAGATCGTTGGTTTGGTGTCCTCTGTGTCGTGCTTCGTGTTCCTGTTGCAGTCTGTTCCAGTTGAGTTCCTGTTCGGTGTCTTCGTGTCCTGTCTCGTCTGGATTTCCCCCTGCACTGGTTTCACCGTCACCCGCACTGGACTCACCATCACCCGCGCTGGATTCACCTTCACCTGCACGCTGACCACCGAGTCCCTGTGCCACCATCTGCTGAGATTCTTGTGATTGTCTTTGTGTCTTCTGACTTTAATAAATAAGAACTTACTTGCACTTGCTTCCGACAGACTTTGTGACAGAACGATCTGACCTAACATGGAAGCAGCAGGCGAAACTTCAACCTCATGGGAGGATTTCGTCAAAGTCAGCATCTCACGGATGGATACCCAGGAGAGAAACATGAACGACTCGGGCCGGGCTATTCAAGCTCTTGTGGCGCAGGTGTCCGAGCTCACCCAGCAAGTCCAACTTTTGCGGGTTCCCACTGCGCCACCCACGCCGGCCGCTCCCCCTATACCACCAGAGGGCGCCTTCCAGTCAGAGCCCAGACTGCCGGTTCCTGAAGCCTATAATGGTGAGCCAAACTTTTGCAGGGCATTTCTAACACGCTGTTCTATGCACTTCTCCTTGCAACCCAGGACCTTTTCCACAGAACGAAGCAAAGTGGCGTTCGTGCTCACCCTCTTGACTGGAAGGGCAGCTCTGTGGGGGACGGCGGTGTGGGAGAACCAGGATCCATGCTGTGCCTCGTTCCAGACACTCGCCGCCGCCATAAAAGGAGTTTTTGACCGCTCGGTCGCCGGAAAGGAGGCAGCAAGGATGCTAGCGGATCTCAAGCAAAACGAGAGATCAGTATCTGACTACTCTATAGAGTTTCGGACTTTGGCGGCGGAGTGTCAGTGGAACGAGGAGGCGCAGTGGGACATGTTCCTGCATGGGCTGGCTGACCGCGTCCAAAGGGAGATTTATGCACTGGACTTACCCCCCACCCTCAACGAGTTGATCGATCTGGCACTTCGTGTTGACTCTCGACTCTCCCGAGTCGAGGGTCGGAAGGGACCTGCTCGGGTTTTCGGAGCGGTGGACGCGGTCAGTCCTGTCTACGATCACGAGCCCATGCAGGTCGGTCGAGCTCGGCTTTCCCGGGAGGAGAAGGAGAGGCGGAGGTCCCAGGGCCTTTGCCTTTACTGTGGTTCTACAGGACATTTCGCTTTCAACTGCCCGGTAAAAGGGCAAGCCCGGCAGTAAAACTGAGGCTACTGTCGGGTGGGATCTCCGCTGAGAAGACCTCATCAACATCAACGCTCCTCCCGGTAAGGCTCAGGTGGTCAGCTCACACTCACGACTGTCAAGCACTACTGGACTCCGGGGCTGAAGGTAACTTCATGGACTACACTTTTGCACTCAGGATTCAGGTTCCCCTTCTACCCCTCAGTCACACCATCGCAGTGCACGCGCTCAACGGACAAACACTCCCCACTATCTCTTATACCTCTGGACCCCTCACACTCAGCGTATCCGGCAACCATTCTGAAACCATCTCTTTCTATATCCTGGACTCCCCCCTGGCACCCATTGTTTTAGGTCATCCCTGGCTCATCAAACACAACCCCAAAATAGACTGGCAGCAGAGATCAGTGTCTGAATGGAGCAGTAAATGTCATGAGTCCTGTCTTGTGTCTGCTTGTCCGTCTGTTTCTGTTTGTACGTTTCAGGAGGAAGCAGCGGACTTGTCAAACGTGCCCACGGAGTACCTAGACCTGAAGGAGGTGTTCAGTAAGTCTCGTGCTGCTTCTCTCCCTCCGCATCGTCCCTATGACTGTGCTATAGAGTTATTGCCAGGTACGTCTCCGCCTAAGGGCAAGTTATATTCACTTTCTGTCCCAGAGAGGGAGGCTATGGAGAAATATATTTCTGATTCTCTAGCAGCGGGGTTCATCCGTCCTTCCTCTTCTCCAGCAGGGGCGGGGTTCTTTTTTGTGGGGAAGAAGGATGGGTCTCTGCGACCTTGTATTGACTACCGGGGGCTGAATAACATCACGGTAAAGAATACCTATCCTTTGCCATTGATGTCTTCAGCCTTCGAGAGGTTGCAAGGAGCATCTATCTTCACAAAATTGGATTTACGTAATGCTTATCATTTGGTCCGCATCAGGAGGGGGGATGAATGGAAGACTGCCTTTAATACCCCCAGGGGGCACTTTGAATACTTGGTCATGCCTTTCGGCTTGTCCAACTCCCCAGCGGTCTTCCAGGCACTCGTCAATGACGTGCTGCGAGATATGGTCGACCAATTCATATATGTCTACCTGGATGATATATTGATTTTTTCTTCTTCTCTCCAGGAACACGTGCAGCACGTTCGACGAGTGCTTCAGAGACTGCTAGAGAATGGGCTTTTTGTCAAGGCGGAGAAATGCGCTTTTCATGCACAGTCTGTTCCTTTCCTTGGGTGCATTGTGTCGTCTGAGGGAATGCGTATGGATCCTGAGAAGGTTAAGGCTGTGGTGGATTGGCCAAGTCCAGATTCCCGTAAGGCCCTACAGAGATTTCTGGGGTTCGCCAATTTTTACCGGCGGTTTATTTGCAATTTCAGCCAACTAGCCTCGCCTCTGACCGCCTTGACCTCCCCCAGAACGGCGTTCAGGTGGTCAGACGCAGCGGAAGCTGCGTTTGCCAAACTCAAGGGCCGCTTTGTTTCAGCCCCCATCCTGGTTACCCCTGATCCATCACGTCAGTTCGTGGTGGAGGTCGATGCGTCAGAGGTGGGGGTAGGTGCAGTGCTATCCCAACGCTCTCTCACAGACGACAAGATGCACCCATGCGCGTTTTTGTCTCATCGATTATCCCCTGCCGAACGTAACTATGATATTGGTAATAGAGAGTTGTTGGCAGTCAAGTTGGCATTGGAGGAATGGCGCCACTGGTTAGAAGGGTCGGGGGTACCTTTTGTCGTCTGGACAGACCATAAGAATTTGGAATATATCAGAACTGCTAAAAGATTGAACTCTAGGCAGGCTCGGTGGGCACTTTTTTTCGGACGTTTTGACTTTTCTCTCTCGTACCGCCCGGGCTCCAAAAACATCAAGCCCGATTCTTTATCACGCATTTTTGACCGTTCCGATCGCCCGTCTACTCCCGAGTGCATTTTTCCAGAGACTCTAATTATCTCTACACTCGTATGGGAGGTCGAATCGAAAGTCAAGACGGCCTTACAAGGGGTAACGCCTCCGGTCGGGTGCCCACCGAACCGCTTATTCGTGCCAGAGGAATTACGGTCCGACGTTGTTCAGTGGGGGCATTGTTCCAAGGTGGCTTGTCATCCAGGAGTTAGTCGCACTACATCTTTAGTCAAGCAACGATTTTGGTGGCCACGTATGGCTCGCGACGTTCACAGTTTTGTTTTGGCTTGCTCAGTTTGTGCCACTGGTAAGACTTCCAATCGACCCCCAGATGGGCTCCTTCAACCGCTGCCGGTCCCTTCGAGACCCTGGTCCCACATCGCTCTAGATTTTGTCACCGCCCTCCCACCCTCTCAGGGTAACACGGTAGTTTTAACCGTGGTGGACCGGTTCTCGAAGGCGGCCCACTTTATTCCCTTGCCCAAATTGCCCTCAGCCAAGGAGACAGCGGTAACAGTCGTTAACCACGTCTTTCGGTTACATGGCCTCCCGACTGACGTGGTTTCCGACAGAGGTCCCCAATTTGTGTCCAAATTTTGGCAAGAGTTTTGTAGATTACTGGGTGCGACTGTTAGCCTGTCCTCAGGGTTTCATCCCCAGAGCAATGGCCAAACTGAGAGAGCCAACCAGGATTTGGAGAGAACGTTGCGATGTATGGTTTCCAAGAATCCTTCCTCATGGAGTCAACAACTGTCAATGGTGGAGTACGCCCACAGTATTACCAGTATCATCCACGGGCCTATCTCCGTTTGAGTGTAGCATAGGGTACCAGCCACCAATTTTTCCTAGTCTGGAACCCGAAGTCGCGGTTCCCTCCGCTCACGCCTTTGTCCAGAGGTGTCATCGCACTTGGACTAGAGCCCGGGAGACTCTACTCCAAGTGGGAGCGCGCACCAAGGCCAAAGCCGACCGCCACCGGCGGAGGCCGCCCGTATACGTCGTCGGTTCCAAAGTGTGGCTTTCTACCAAGAACATTCCTCTCCGTTCCGTTTCGAATAAGCTTGCTCCCAAATTCATTGGCCCGTTTACTGTCACCAAGATTATTAGTCCGGTGGCAGTCCGCCTCAGTCTTCCTCCAGCGTACAGGAGAATTCATCCCGTGTTTCATGTATCCAAAATTAAGCCAGTTTTTCGTTCTCGTATTAATCCGCCTGTCCCGGTTCCCCCACCGCCGCGACTCGTAGACGGGGAGACCACATATTCGGTTCACCGTATTCTGGACTCAAGGCGGAGGGGACGCGGGTTCCAGTACTTGGTGGACTGGGAAGGTTACGGTCCGGAGGAGAGAAGTTGGGTGCCTGCTAGAGACATTCTGGATCACTCCCTTATTGATGATTACAATCGACAGGTAAGGGAGTCTGGGGACGCCAGGAGGCGTTCCTAGGAGAGGGGGTACTGTCACGATTCATGAATTCGCTGTTTTCTTCATGTCTCGTGTTATTGTTGTTTTGTGAGTATGAGCGCGTGTGAGTGGGCGTGACCGCTCGTTCATCTGATCACCGGCCGATCTCATTATCAGCGCCAGCTGCTGCCAATTCACCTCACTATAAAGACTCATCACAATCTCCTCTCTTTGTCAGATCGTTGGTTTGGTGTCCTCTGTGTCGTGCTTCGTGTTCCTGTTGCAGTCTGTTCCAGTTGAGTTCCTGTTCGGTGTCTTCGTGTCCTATCTCGTCTGGATTTCCCCCTGCACTGGTTTCACCGTCACCCGCACTGGACTCACCATCACCCACGCTGGATTCACCTTCACCTGCACGCTGACCACCGAGTCCTTGCGCCACCATCTGCTGAGATTCTTGTGATTGTCTTTGTGTCTTCTGA
>JAVALU010000147.1:0-17580 GCA_030770095.1 Gila robusta
GTTCAACCAACATCTTTTTTTAGTTCTCTTAAGTAATGTTTTCCAGTCCACATTACTTGATACAGGAAGTTGAGTCAACTCGTGTTTTGAAGTGTAATACACTTGACACTATAAATTGACTCAAATTAACTCAGTCAAAGCAACAAGATGACTTGACTTAGTTAAGTTGAGTCAACTAATCTTTTTTTACAGTGTATGCGCATCTCGTCAGTAAAGCCGGTTCCTTGATTAGTAGTAAATCGTCTTCACCTGCTTTCAGATGGAGCGGCATTTACTACAAAGAGCCGTAGTTCACTGACAAGCTGAGCCATATTGCATTAATATCGCGGACGTATCGCCGGCTGATTATTGATGTCTGTGTTTCTAAATAAATTCATTTAAAAGTGTTTTGATCAGAACAATGTTTATTAAATATTTTGAATTATAAGAAATATACTGATAATCATATGCTTTAGAATCACAAAGCTGTTGCTAACAAGTTAAACCAAACTATCTCAATAAGTTTCATTTTTCAGATCACAGCATGATTATGCCAAAACATAACCAACACTATCAGATCACACTTTTCTTTGTTCATTTGACTGTTATAAATCAATAACAGCAGACAAACAACATTTAAGTTGAAAGTACAAGGGTCAAGAGTCCAACTAAAACAAACACTGATCGCCATAACGGTGGCTTACAATTTGTGATTTTCTCCTTCAGTGATTCTGCTTGTTAACATCAGGTGTCTTCAATAATGCTCAATCATCACTAAATTAATCACTTAATTATCTCATTAACTTTAACACTCTTGAGTGTTAATTTAACACTCATATCTGCATCATATCTTCCATCTGAAAGCAGGTGAAGGTGATTTACTACTAATCAAGGAACCGGCTTTACTGACGAGATGCGCATAACAATGTAATGCGATATATCGCCCAGCCCTAGTGTGGAGAGATAAATTCCCTGTGTCCCACAGAATCACATCGCAGACCTGCTTGGAGACTCTTTCTCCTGGGCATGATGAGCCTGTGGCTTCGTCTTGAGCCTCGAAGAGCGCTGTCTCACCTCCACCGGCCGTCCTAACTCCTACGCTCCTTCCACCCTCTATTTCGGCAGTGACCATCGGCCATTGAACCTCACCAGGCTCCCTCGGATCATCGGGTCCACCTGGGCTGGACGTCACACCACCCTTGTCATGGACTTTCGGGCCATTCGCTGTTTTCCAACCCTCCACCCCTTCTTCACCCTTCCTCAGGCTTCACCACCGCCCTCAATAGCCCCAGCTCATCCTCTGGCCTCCGGATCCCTACCTTCATCTTGGGCGGTTGTCGCTATGGCTCTGTTGCAGCCACCCTGGTCATCAGCATCCCATCGCTCACTTAGCTCTCCGGCTGATCCTCCATCGATTGCCGCCTGCCAAGTCAACATCTTGGCTCCTCCCTCCTTCAACTCCATTCTGGGCTGTCGTCCTGGTCGTGCTCTAGGTCTTCACCTTCTGGCCTCTCTGCACATCTCCTCCGTGGTTACTTACTCCATCTGCTCCTCCATGGCATCTTCGGCCTGTTCTCACCTACCCTTCAGCTGCTCCTCTCACCATCACTGCGCCATATCCTCGTCCTCCTCCTACACAGCAAAACCTCCAGTGTTAAATTAACACTCTGAGTGTGGACTCATATAAACACTGAAGCAGTGTTAAAGTTAATGAGATAATTAAGTGAATTATTGAGTGATTATTGAGCATTATTGAAGACACCTGATGTTAACAAACAGTATCACTGAAGGAGAAAACCGTAATTTTAAGTTACCATTATAGAGATCAGTGTTTGCTTTAGTTGGGATCTTGACCCTTAAATCGTTAAGTTTAGATTATGTTTGGCTGCTTTACGTGAGTTATGACAGCAATATGAACATATTGAAAAGGTGATCTGATGGTGGTGGTTGTGTTTTGCATAATCATTATATCACAGTCATATGATCTGAATCGCTGTACTCATATATAGGCCAATTTCTCAGTTAGGTTTGCATTAATTGATTATAACAGCACTGTCCTTGTATGGCATCATATTTTTGGCCTTTTCAATTTAACCAAATGATCAAAAAAATAAAACTTCAAAAAAATGTATGTTGGCACACACAGACATCAATAATTAGTGTATGAATCTCAGCAATGGTGACAAACAGATCACCTCTGAACATAAGCTCATTATTTATTCATGCAGCAATGCATGATGGTAGCCATGAATGAGTTTTGATTGGTGGCACCCAGAATGCACTGCAACATGCTTTATAATTGTCACCATTGTTGAGATTCACAGGCTGATTCTTGATATCTTTGTGTCTAAAAAAACTGAACCGATTAAAAAAAAAAAAATTGTATTTGAAACGTGTATACAAATTTATTTGGATTACTTTTAGGGGTGGGCGATACTGAAAATTTCGATATCGATCCGATACCAAGTAAATACAGGGCCAGTATCGCCGATATCGATACCGATACCAATACTTTTTTATTTTAAAAGCAAGCACTTGAACTTGTATGCACTTTCCTGTGCTAGAGCAGTGTGTCATGATTTATGAGGTGAATGCATCATTAATATGCTAAATCTGAATACGTTTTCAAGACTACTAAATATTTTGTGATTTGTGCTCTCAACTCGCCTGTAATTAGTCAGTGACTTTTACAAAACTACCCTAATTATAGTAAATGTACTATTGTACACTAGCCTACTGTTCAAAAGTTTGGGGTCAGTAAGATTTTTAATTCTCTTCTGCATTTATTTGATCAAAAATACATACATAGGATATCTGTTTTCTTTGCCATAGTAAACTGTAATTTATTCATGTGATCAAAGCTGAATTTTCGGCATCATTACTCCAGTCATGATGATAATTCATTTTAATATGCTGATTTTCTGCTCAGGAAACATTTCATATTATTATCAATGTTGAAAACAGTTTCATATTTTTGTGGAAACCATGATACATTTTATGCAGAATTATTTGATGAACAAAGTTGAAAGAACAGCATTTATATGAAGTATATATTTTTTTAACAGTGTAAATCCCTTTGATCAATTTAATGCATCGATCCTTGTTGAATAAAAATATTAATTTCATTAAAAAAATCTTACTGACGTCAACATTTTGAACCGTTATGTACACTTGTGGTTTGTTTATTGCGAAATAACTCCCGATTGTTTCTCTGTCATCTAAGCAAGGCTTCGTTTCCCAAACGCACTGGGCCTGTGAGCTCAGTGAAGCACCAGCAGCGAACGCTCTCTGTGATTGATTGGTTTCGTCTTGTATACAGATGACTAGGAGAAAAAGTTCTATCCTTTACACAATTACCCACTAACATTTGCTTATTTTTCCACTTTGAAGCTTATTTTACGCACTGAATTGCATGCTAAATTAATAAAAATTACTGGTAAAAAAAATACACATTTGGATCGATATTTTTATGTGATGATCGATCCTTTTCGATACCACGTCAGTATCGAAGTATCGATACTTCAGGATCGATCCGCCCACCTCTAATTACTTTGTAAAAGTTTAAAACACTATGCTGTACAAGAATAGTGCTGCTATAATTGATAAAGTAAACCTAATTTGGGCTCTCTATGAGTTCAGGTCATATGATTGTTAAATAATGATCATGTTAAAACACAACCATCAACATCAGACCACCTTTTCTATTTGTTCATCTGGCTGTTATAACTCACGTACAGCAGCCAAACAAAATCTAAAGTTAATGATTTAAGGGTCAAAAGCCCAACTAAAGCAAACACTGATCTCCATAATGGTGACGTAAAATTACGGTTTTCTCCTTCAGTAATTCTGCTTGTTAACATCAGGTGTCTTCAATAATGCTCAATCATCACTCAATAATTCACTTAATTATCTCATTAACTTTAACACTGCTTCAGTGTTACTTTAACACTGCTTCAGTGTTTATATGAGTCCACACTCAGAGTGTTAATTTAACACTGGGGATTTTGCTGTGTAAGCCGTCTCCTTCTGCTCTACAGCGCAAGGCCGTGTTTTCTCTTATTTGCCTTAGTACTTAAGTTCCTGTGTTTTCAGTGTTCATTGTCTGGTCTCGTCTGTGTGTTTTTTTTTTTTGTTTTTTTTTTTGCGTTTTCTCTGATGCCTTTGGTTAATTTACCTTGTGTATTATTATTAAATACTGTGTTTATATCTTATCTTCCTTATTATATGTCTTCCTGTAACATTGCATAACATTTAGGTATTGGGTGGGAATTGGGTAGGATTAAGGACGTAGAATAATTTCATTCAGAATAAGGCATTAGTCTAATATGTGCATTATAATACTAACAAGCAATATCCTAATAATATGCATGCTAATAAGCAACTAGTTAAACATGGTAATTGGACCCATAACTAAAGTGTTACTTGAATATATACAGTATATATATATATATATATATATATATATATATATATATATATATATATATATATATATAAAATAAAAACACACAATAGCAGAAACCAGAACACAACAAAAATATTCTCAGAGAAGAAAGTACACAAATACATTGGAGGTTTATAATTGTTGTTTTTTAATTAACCTTGATTTCCCATAATGGTGCATATGTGTTCTTTCCCTGAATGTGCCGACTCTATGACCCATAAGAAAGACAACTGGCCCAGACACTATAGCATGAACTGCTGATTAACTGATAGTTTAGAAAATAAGCCAATCTGTTACATTACCAGTAGAGATGGTCACTGGTGTGACAGTTGTAGAGCTGGTGTTAATGCTGCCAGTGTCTGAAAGTTTAGATGAATAGTGATTAATCAACAGAGACACAAATATCATGGATGTGTAGAAAGAGCTCATGTGAATATTATTACCTGCACAGTATGTTGAACAGCAGTAAGTTGGACTAACCAGCTCATAGACATAATAATCGCCTGGACAGGCTTTGACTTTAATGGGAAAAGACCCATAATAGCAGCAGTAACTGCCATAGTTTCCGCAGACATCTCGAGTGACGACTCCATCTGTTACTGTTGGGTGTCCACCACGTATCCAGAGCGGGACTTCAGTGCCACAGCTGTACTGAGCAACACACGTGTCTGGGATATGAGCGCTCATGTTGTTAATGAAGAGACGATACCAGCCGCTCCAAATGACATTGGTGTCACACTTGTAGTAGTAGTTGCAGTAGTAGTTATTGTAGTAGTAGTAGTTATAGTAGTAATATTGTCTGCTGTTGGCTCTCCATGGATCATCCAGCACAGTGTAGTCGTAGCAGGGGTCAGCAGAACGAAAATCTGTTGTGAAAACATGAGAATCTGTTGCTTTGATAAAACTGTTTAGAAAAAAACTCTTCTAGTTTTTTTGTGGAAACTATTATTTTATTTCACAATCTATAGCTTTGTTTATTTAAAAGACATGAAATTGGAATTGCTAGAGCCTTCTCTTCCCTATTGTGACATATCCGAGTGAAACTTCTCAAATGAGAAAAACTGTAGGGCAGGACTAGATTTTGTTGAATGGTTGTGCTAATGGTGGATCTCATGTGAGTAACGTGTTGTCCCACCCTCGCCCCATTAAAAACATCATCAGAGAAGAGAAGAGATGTCTCTGCAAGAGACTCTGGAAGTTATTTTGATTATAGATTATGAAGGCATGTGAAATTAATAAAAATAATGATGATGTGCATGGGTAAATCATTTTGAATCATAAATGATACAAAGGGGTGGTTTCCCAGACAGGGTTTAAATTAAGACAGGAGTAGGCCTCTCTGACTGCCTCTGGATTTCCCATGTGTGTGTGTGTGTGTGTGTGCGTGCGTGCATGCGTGCGTTTGGACTGCCTGCCTGTGTTTTGACATGTTGTACATTGGACTACGTGTCTGGATTGTCCATTTAATAAAAGCTGCGTTTGGATCTCCAACCTTTTGAGTTCCAGAGCAGTCCATAACAGACAAACACTCAAGGCTGGGAACAAAGGCAAACAGGTAATCCAAAGGCAGTCAGAGAGTCTCTCAAAAATGCAGTGCAACAACATACAATACCTCACAATGAAATCGGCTTACATAGACAGGGCTAAACAAGGTAATGAGGAACAGCTTATGACAATCATGGTTGATTAGTCCGGGCAGTGGATTATGGGTAATGTAGTCCGAGATGGTGTGGCAATAGTCTGGGGTAGAGTACCCTCTGGTGGCTATCAAGGTCACTCACTCAGTTAGTCAGTCAGTCACTCACTCAATCACTCACGCTCTCAGTTACACAGCAAAATCCCCAGTGTTAAATTAACACTGAGAGTGTTAAATTAACACTGAGAGTGTGAATTATATAAACTCTGAGCAGAGTGTTAAATGAACACTGAAGCAGTGTGAAAGTTAATGAGATAATTAAGTGAATAATTGAGTGATGATTAAGCATTATTGAAGACACCTGATGTTAACAAGCAGAATCTCTGAAGGAGAAAACCGTAATTTTAAGTAACCATTATGGTGATCAGTGTTTGGTTTAGTTGGGCTTTTGACCCTTAAATCATTAACTTTAGATTGTGTTTGGCTGCAGTACATGAGTTATAGCAGCCAGATGAACAAATAGAAAAGGTGATCTGATGGTGTTGGTTGTGTTTTAACATAATCATTAATTGACCTGAATCGCTGAACTCATCAAGAGCTTAAATTCTGAGTTAAATTTACCTTATGGATCTTAGCAGCACGGTCATTTTAGAACATACCATTTTTAGCCTTTTCAATGAAATCCAAACAATCAAATAAAATAAAAAAATCCAAAAAATATTTTATGTAGGCACACACAGACATCAAGAATTAGCGTATAAATCTCAGCAATGGTGACAAACAGATCACCTCTGAACATAAGCTCATTATTTATTCATGCAGCAATGCATGATGGGAGCCATGAATGAGTTTTGATTGGTGGCACCCAGAATGCACTGCAACATGCTTAATAATTGTCACCATTGTTGAGATTCACAGGCTAATTATTGATGTCTGTGTGTCTTTAAAAAAATTGTAAAAAAATTGTATGAGAGAAACTTTTAAAGGGATAGTTCTGTCAGTATTTACTCACCCTCATGTTGTTCCAACCCCGTAAGACCTTCGTTCATCTTCGGAACACGAATTAAGATATTTTTGATTAAATCTGAGAGCTGGATCACTCCTCCATAGGCTTCAAAAGGATTGAAACTTGCCGGCCTCGAAAAGTTATTAAAGACATCGTTAAAATAGTCCAAGTGACTACAGTGGCTCAATCTTAAGTTTATCAAGCGACGAGGATACTTTTTGTGCGCAAAAGCAAACAAAAATAACGACTTTATTTCAACTATACATTTCCTTCTCTGTGGGCCTCTAGTCAGTTAACGTAGTGTGATAGCGTAGAGCTACGTCACACGTAGGCTCACTATTGGCCGACGCTGGTCATGTGTGTGATGCGTGTGACGTACAACAACAGAAGCTCTACGCTTTTACACTAGTGAACTGACTCGAGGCCCACAGAGAAGGACATGAATAGTTGAAATAAAGTCGTTATTTTTGTTTTTTTTTGCGCACAAAAAGTATTCTCGTCGTTTGATAAACTTAAGATTGAGCCACTGTAGTCACTTGGACTATTTTAACGATGTCTGTAATAACTTTTCGGGGCCTGCAAGTTCAATCCCTCAAGAAGCCTATGGAGGAGTATGGAGGAGTGATCCAGCTCTCAGATTTCATCAAAAATATCTTAATTCGTGTTCCGAAGATGAACGAAGGTCTTACGGGGTTGGAAAAACATGAGGGTGAGTAAATACTGACAGAATTTTCATTTTTGGGTGAACTAACCCTTTAAGAAATTATTTTGATTACATTGTAAACGTTAGAAATATTATGCTGTACAAGGTCACTGCTGCTATAATTAATAAAGTAAACCTAACTCAGAAATTAGGCTCTATAGGAGTTCAGCGATTCAGGTCAAATGATTGTGAAATAATGATTATGTTAAAACTAGGGATGCACCGAATCCAGATTTGTGGGGTTCGGCCGAATACCGAATCCACTGGTTAAGATTCTGCCGAATCCGAAACCGAATACCGAATCCTACTCTCATCCTCAGTCCATTAACACAGTAAACACATTAATGAAGTAAACAAAGTGGATTTTTCATTTTATTTTATTACTGTAAATAATAAACACTACTTTTACTTTTATAACTGTAAAAAAAAAAAAAAAGAATAAGCAACATGCATTTTAATAGCGGCGATGTTGTCTAGCCTATAGTTTAGAGTCCTTGCCACCATGAGACAAGTCGGCATTGCAAATTGAACGTAGCTCGACTTGAATTGCCTTCTTTTCACTGAAAGTACTGCCAAACAACACTTTTTCTGCTCACGAGTTCCATTTTCACTTTCTCACAGCCTACTGCATTCGAACGGTCCACCTACTGTAACGAGTGGAAATAAGGTGTGGCCCCTTTAAGAACTGCGCGCTCCTTGTTGAACTGTCTGCAGTCCGTATTGTATGTGCCGTGCGCCTCGAACACATGCCCATGTATGTGGGTTATTTCTGTTTGATGCTCATTTTTACCTTATTTTGTTAAGTAACGCTGTGGACGGTAGAACGTGTGACAGACAGTTACACAAGTTCGATTGTGGAATAAAGTGCGAGTTGTGAGATGGCAATCGCCTCCGTGAGTCTGTCTGGCCTCTGCAATAACTTTAGCTGTGAGCTATCCCTATTTTTCTTCCTGACAACGCGTTACACTACAGGCTTGTTCGACTTGAACCGGCGCTGCACAGACAGATCAGTTTAGGACATCAAAGTACCACGAGAGCAATTCAAAAGCATAAGGAGCCGTCTGCTCTCTATTCGTTCATGCGGTACTTTGATGTCATTCACTGATCGGTGACTTCGACGTAGCGCGCATAGTGCAAGCCTAGGGTTCGGTTCGGTGGAAAAAAATTCTGAGGTTCGGCAGAAACCGAACCCCGTTAAAAAGCCCAATATTCGTCCGAATCCGAATCCGAATACTGGATTCGGTGCATCCCTAGTTAAAACACAACCATCACCATCAGATCACCTTTTCTATTTGTTCATCTGGCTGTTATAACTCATGTACTGCAGCCAAACAAAATCTAAAGTTAATGAATTAAGGGTCAAGAGCCAAACTAAAGCAAACACTAATCACCATAATGGTGACTTAAAAACTCCGGTTTTCTCCTTCAGTGATCCTGCTTGTTAACATCAGGTGTCTTCAATAATGCTCAATCCTCACTCAATTATTCACTTAATTATCTCATTAACTTTCACACTGCTTCAGTGTTCATTTAACACTCTGCTCAGAGTTTATATAATTCACACTTTTCAGTGTTAATTTAACACTGGGGATTTTGCTGTGTAGTCAGTCAGTCAGTCACTCACTCACTCACTCAGTCAGTCAGTCAGTCAGTCACTCAGTCACTCACTCACTCATTCACTCACTCAGTCACTCACTCACTCATTCACTCACTCACTCACTCACTCACTCAATCTGTCATTCAGTCACTCAGTTAGTCAGTCAATCAGTCACTCAGTCACTCAGTCACTCAGTCACTCAGTCACTCACTTACTCACTCATTCACTCACTCACTCACTCACTCACTCATTCACTCACTCTGTCACTCACTCACTCACTCAGTTAGTCAGTCAGTCACTCAGTCACTCAGTCACTCACTCACTCATTCACTCACTCAGTCACTCACTCACTCATTCACTCAATCACTCATTCACTCACTCACTCACTCACTCACTCAATCTGTCATTCAGTCACTCAGTTAGTCAGTCAGTCACTCACTCAGTCACTCAGTCACTCACTCAGTCACTCACTCAATCACTCACTTACTCACTCACTCATTCACTCACTCACTCATTCACTCACTCTGTCACTCACTCACTCACTCACTCAGTCAGTCAGTCAGTCAGTCAGTCACTCAGTCACTCACTCACTCATTCACTCACTCAGTCACTCACTCACTCATTCACTCACTCACTCACTCACTCAATCTGTCATTCAGTCACTCAGTTAGTCAGTCAATCAGTCACTCAGTCACTCAGTCACTCACTTACTCACTCATTCACTCACTCACTCACTCACTCACTCATTCACTCACTCTGTCACTCACTCACTCACTCAGTTAGTCAGACAGTCACTCAGTCACTCAGTCACTCACTCACTCAATCTGTCATTCAGTCACTCAGTTAGTCAGTCAGTCACTCACTCAGTCACTCAGTCACTCACTCAGTCACTCACTCAATCACTCACTTACTCACTCACTCATTCACTCACTCACTCATTCACTCACTCTGTCACTCACTCACTCACTCACTCAGTTAGTCAGTCAGTCAGTCACTCACTCACTCACTCATTCACTCACGCTGTCACTCAGTAAGTCAGTCAGTCAGTCACTCACTCACTCACTCATTCACTCACGCTGTCACTCACTCACTCACTCAGTTAGTTAGTCAGACACTCACTCATTCACTCAATCTGTTACTCACTCACCCAGTTAATTACTCACTCACTCAGTCACTCACTCAGTCACTCACTCACTCTGTCACTCATTCTGTTACTCACTCAGTCAGTCAGTCAGTCACTCACTCACTCACTCAGTCACTCACTCAGTCAGTCACTCACTCTGTCACTCACTCAGTCAGTCAGTCACTCACTCATTCACTCACTCTGTCACTCACTCAGTCACTCACTCACTCACTCACTCACTCACACTTATTTAATGGCACAGATCATCACATTCATCAGGCCAGAAAAATAACCTAATAGAGACAAAGTGTGTTACATTACCAGTTGAGATGGGCGCTGGTAAGACAGTTGTAGAGCTGGTGTTAATACTGCTAACGTCTGAAAGTTTGGATGAATAGTGATTAATGAACAGACACATATCATGAATGAGTAGAAATAACTCATGTAAATATTATTACCTGCACAGTATGCAAAATTGAAGTCAGTTGGACTAACCAGCTCATAGACATAATAATTTCCTGGACAGGCTTTGACTTTAATGGGGAAAGACCCGTAATAGCAGCAGTAATTTCTATAGTGACCGCAGACATCTCGAGTGACGACTCCATCCTCTAGCTTTGGGTGTCCACCACGTATCCACAGTGGGACAGTAGTGCTACAGCGATACTTCTCAACACAAGTGTCTGGGATTTGAACACTAAAGCCATAAAGGAAGAGACGGTACCAGCCACTCCAGGTGACAGAGACGTCACACATGGGGATGTAAGATTGTCTGTTATTGGCTCTCCACGCATTATCCAGCACATTGTAGTTGAAGCAGGGGTCAACAGGATGAGAATCTGTCATGAAAAATAATGTTTTTTGAAAAAGGAAAAAAAAAAAAATTGTTCTTATAAATGATTTTATTATGTTTTATTATTTAACTTGTGGTCTGAAATATATCTAGAAATGCATCTGAAGTCATGTACATCTATTTTTATTAAATATTAACAAAACATTCAAACTGGAGTTTGGTGGCTATTATTATATTATAGCCAAATACGTCATCCTTTAATCTTATCTACAGGCTATTCTAATTTGCTTCTGTACAATGACATATTGACTTTTAAAAAACAGATGCTGTCAATATTTGCATTTTTTTTCTCTTTCAGCACAAGGATTAGAAATTTTGATGGCTCATTCTGCACTTCAGAATCAGACTGGGAAATCCTGAATTTCAAAACCGGTTTGCCACATTCACATTTAAATAACATGTTTAAAATCAGCAGCCAATTCTGACATTACAGTAACTGCCCCATAAATGTTGTTATGTTATGCTAAATGTTTTTATGTTCAAACAGTGTTAAAAAGCTTATTTTTCAGGCTGGTTGTGTTAATGCGCATTCACAGTCCTAAGTGTGTGTCTCAAAACACTGTTTGTTTCTATGGCAACCGGAGCATCTAACGGCAGCTGCAATAATGCAATGACTTTACCAATTGGCTTTATTTTAAAGGCAGGACTTATTTTTCCAACCTTTTTCCATGTTGCAAATACTCCATTCATATTAATGTGACATCTTGGTATAAGACTTTGTGATTGCCAGAGCAATCGTGTAGTCAGGGGAGACTTAGTGATTTGGGGCCCTAAGCAAATTCCAGATATGGGGCCCCAACACACCAACTATGTGCTCTTTTACTTTTCTTATTCTTATTGAACTCACCACTAGACAAAAACTCCAGAGCTTTGATTTTAATACAAATTGGATGAAAGTACACACGGATGAATGTGTGTATTTTTTGTATGAATTAAAAATATATGAAAAACTAGACAAAGTTGCATCAATAACATATTGCAGGAAGAACATACTTTGAGCTTAAAATGCAAAAGAAGCCTAATTAGAGATAGTAAAGATCCATTTCCAAAAGAACAAACATAAAATAGCATTTGAAAAGTATTTGTGAAAATGAAAACAATAAACAACACACAACAAATCAAAAGTGGTAGACATGCCCATACAGTACACTGCCAAAATGCCAACAAATGACACAAGAAATCACAACACATTACCAATTGTGGTCGTCTCTTGTGCGACAGATATAACAGCCAAGTTAAGTGTTAAGACACCTGAGGGGAAAAATGAATACAAATGAATCAACAAGATAAAAACAGCATAACATTTAAAACATGAATCAGTTGGCATAACAAACACATAATAATTGCTTTTTCCAGGCTTTCACCATGGGAATAGTTGACTCAAAAATGAATATTCTTTCATCATTTACTCATCCTCATGTCATCTCAAACTCCAGAACATCTTTTTTTTAAGATAACCCATCTTTTCATAAATAAAATAATAAAATGTGGCTGAAGCTTGATGCCCTGGACTCTTCTGAAGGACCAGACTAACATTTAATTACTCATAAATTACTTTCCTCCAATGATTTGAAATGGACTAGAAAAGTTGTGTGGAGTTGACTATAAAAATACTACTTCCACTGCAGTTAACAAACAAACACCATTGGTTCATGTGACATCAATGCAGTATTGTTTACAGTCACACAACTTTTCTGTCCATTTCAGAGCACCAGAAGAGGAAGATTAATGAGCAGGAAACAACTTAAATGTTCAGTGTTTCTTACACAATGCACAATTTATATGACTTCAGAAAATGTAAAATATAATGTGCAAGTCATATGAACTCTAATTCTTTTATGATTTTGACATTTTACAGCTTGAGTAGCCCATATTAAATGGAAATGAGAAGAAATACTGCATGTTCCCAGCAGCTGTTATTGAATTAAGTAATTCAATTTTATTGGTTAACTTATTGCTATTGATTCAATAATGGACAATTGAAGATGGGTGTGTCATGACCAAAACCAAACGTCACATATACAACTTTATTTCTTCCCAAAGATCTGAATGCTGACAGTCCTGTTTGTATTAAAAAGCAACAAGCAAAAAAAAAACACTGCTTACTTACTCAACATTACAGAGATGGTAGCTGGTGTTCTTGTAAAACCTGTCACGAAATACAGTTTCCTGGACTGTTATTTTGAGCTTGAGATAACTCCATTTATCATCTGACAGTAGTTCATGTTATAAAAGTTTTTGGAGCAATAGAAACTACTTACTTTCATGAAAGATGGAAGCCATTTGACAATCCGGTGTATTTCTGTTCATTCACAAACCAGTTCAGAGGAAGAGTTTCCTTTACAGTTTGAGAATAAAATAATTAGCCATTGCATTGACATGACATGAAAAAAAGCTTTGTTTTCTTATTTCAAACACACATGAAAAACATTCCACAGTATTTATAAGTTTGCATATTACAAGAGTTAAGATTGAGGAGAGTTTTAAACACTTGTTGTCAAAGCATAATGCAATAAAGGAGGAAACAATGCTTGTAAAGAAAATAAGTGTTTTCATAGTGGGCAATTAACTATGAATATTGTATCAAATTATTGTATATGAATTATAATTATCTTACCTGATATTAGCTGATATACAGTGTTCCTCACCCAACACAACTGAAGGAAATATTTGTATGTGTTGTAGTGTTTATAGAGGTTATCTGTTTATCATTCCAATGAGGAAATATGAGCACAATTCCACTTTTTCCTTCTCAAATTCAAATTCAATTTGTGCATAAAAACAGTCACATATCCAGTTCCTTGTCAGTGCATTTTCCTATAAACATAACTTTTGCGTTCAAGCATGAATATTACACTGTAATATATAATATATATCAGGTACTGTATAATACCAGTTTTTTTCTGTTTTAACTCAAGGACTGTGATGGTTGCTATAAACATTGACAGCAGCTGGTATAATTGAACATTAGTTGTTTGTTTTTTTTCTCAGCTCAACACGACCAGTCATCATGACTAATCCCAACAGTAACTTCCTCATTGAGATGGACATTTCAAGTCTCATTCATCCCTCAGATTCTGATTATTACGGCCGCAACCGCAACACAAGTGAAGACATCACAACACAGCTCATTCTATAGGGGATTTATTACAAAAAGTGATGTCGACAACACGAAGAGAAAATGAACCGGCGTAAGACACAACAAGTGAGCACACAGAACCGCGCCGAACACCACGCCCGCCCAACAGATTTCACCGCTTGAACTTCTTATGCCAAACGTACATGATCCACAGGTGCCGGCCATCAGTCCCTAATAAAGAAAATACACAAACAAGAACATACTCGCCCCGTAGAGGACAAACAAATCATAACAGAGCAAATGAATTAGAAAGACATGCACATGTAACACTGATTATTGACTCATATTAATATATATATATATATACAGAAAATGTGCATATACAGTTCTATGGGTTATTTATGTTACATTTAAATACAAAAATTCTGTGGAAGATGGGTGAATTTAATATTTCATATTTATAGGGTATTCCTCTCAAATTAGAGTCAGTCTATGGAGCTTTTTTCTTTTGAGGAATATGAAAAATCATGTTTTAAAACACAATATATTATTGTTTATTTTTTTATTAAGGTATTTTGTAACATGAAAATACATTACAATAATATAGGAAAGCCTTAATGTGACCTAAACCAAAGCAAAATCCAATCTACTCATTTACTTGTTTTGATAAATTGAAAGTGAATCTGTTTTGTCATATGGCTTTTTTTTTCTTGTTTTGTTTTTTTGAGACCTTAGCTGTTCAGTAAATAATTGTTCTAGTTTAGTTTTATATGTATATCTCTACACCCAAAACACCTCTGGCCCTCTCAACAAACAAAAAAATTTGAAAACGGATTCCATACAATGTAAATTAATTTCCCTTACCTTGCACACATTCACTCACATTTTTTAAATTTGCCAACATTTAACAGAAAAAATAGTTTCATTATTTTGAGGAATCTAAAATTATGCGTTTCACCCTCCACCACGAAAATCCTGCATGTTTAAATAAAACAGTGTCAAACTGACACTAGGTGTCGCTCTTGATTGCCCAAATAACCTGCACCTATTCAGAATAGGCCAATGATATCGGCAAGCAAAATTTGCATAGCTGGCCACGCCCAGGACATACGGGTAGGCCTATTTCACAAGTTCACACTTAAATATAATTAGATAGGGTAAAGGTTTGCGTATTTGGCGTGCTGTCCGGGGGAAGGGCTCCGAACTCGGAATTTGGCCCGGACCCAGAGTGTTCCCCTAAAAAGCTAATGAGCAAAGGACAGCCGCCAGACTAAAAGTTTCTTTACCATTAGTGAGGCTGTCGCTCCTTATAGGCTGGAGGTTTTGCGATAATTTAATCCATGAGGAGACAAAATTCATCATCGGACGGGAAGAGCTTGATTTCAGACATGTTGGAAACTTAGGTTGGGGCCAAATGCTGATAAATTGTCAACAAACAGAGGTAAGTCTGCTATCTATAGACCTCTCACTGTTAACTGAGTTGATTAACTAAATGGATTCCTCTCATGTTAAATAGGTTAATTATCTGAATGTGCTCCTCCTGAACTTTGTTAATAAAACATCATAAAAGAGGCCAATGTGGCATTGCTCATTCTGCTTTGTTCTTTAGACCCAAACACCTGCGTCTCCTCAGATAGAAGCAAATTTTCCATTCTTCTCCTTCACACTGCTGAACCATACAGCACATATCAGCGGTCTCTCTCCCTTCTCAGCACAGATAAGTGATAGCAGAGATAACTGTGTGAGTTAACAACATGCCTTTCCGTGTATGATTTCCTGGGTGCGGTCGCTTTGTGGCCTTGATCTGTGTCTTCAGTGTTTGGGGTCATGATCACGCTGAAACATCGTTTGTGGTTGGTTCATGTTCACATGAGAATATGGTCATGAGCATGTTGCACTCGCAGCTCTTGTTCTTTTTCAAGAGAACAAGAGCAACCTCAACTGCTTCGCACCCTGGTCTTTCTACCTCCAGGTATGAGACCTCTGCAACGTGAGCTGAGGACGAGCAAAGAGATGTGATGGAGGAGTTTCGATCATCTCCCAAGGTGGCCTTTTCAGCCGACACTGTCAAAGAATTTGGCCAGCAGTTCTTGACAGTAAAAAAGCAGATGGAGGCCATCAAACATATCCTGCCTTGGCTCGGTTTGGGTCCCATCTCTGTCCTTCCAAGGCAGCAACCCTGCGAAGGCTAGTCTGGCCTAGTCGCAAGAGCCTGGACCGGCAGCCAGACCCAACGTTCCTCTCGCAGAAAGGTGGTACCGCCAGCCCGTCAACAGGTCACTAAGAACCCCCAGAGGGCGACCCAGAGAAGGAGGAGAAGCCGCTGACAAGCTCACCCCCTCTCCTGGAGAGAAGAGGGGAGCAATTTTTTCCATTGACCAGATGCCACCAGCAGACGGCTTCCATGTGGTCTGTAAAAGAGCAATAATTTTTCAGCTTTACACCAATAGCAATTATTTGTTCAACTTAAATTAAATAATTTTATTTACATTGAATCAACATTGAAACAATATCAAATCAATCTTGCTTTATGTACAGCAGGATTATATGTATATATATATATATATATATATATATATATATTTATTTTTTTTTTAAATAGAGTTGTATGTCTTATTTATATTTGTTAATTGTCTGTGATGTATTTTATGGTGAAGAGACAATTTTCCACAAAGTGGGTAATAAAGTAAAATCATGTCCTTTTTGACTTCTTTCAATCAGAGGCCACGAAGGGCTGAAATTAACATGGCAAAAAATCAACTACAAAAACAGCTTTGCCATCTTCACTTATTACAAACCAGTTTGACTTTATTTATGTCAATTCTCATTATGTCTTATTGAAAATGTTTTGTTTTAAGTCAACATTATGGTGATCAGTGTTTGCTTTATTTGGCCACTTGACCCTTGGCTTTTCGACATTAGCTTTTGCTGCTGTAACTGTGTTAATAAGGCACATTTTCTATGGGAAAAATGCCAAAAGAAAATATGATCAGGTGATTGCGGGTAATTGTTGAACTAGTAGCCTGAATCTCTGATCTCATCCAGGGTCTAATTTTTTTATGTATGGCTACATGTTGGTAATTTTTACTTTTGATTATAGTTGGCCTGTGATTCTGCAGCATGAGATCCAGCAGTGTTATGGTAACTAGTTATTATAAAT
>JAVALU010000148.1:0-11871 GCA_030770095.1 Gila robusta
TCGTGGAACAGCTGTGTCGTCATCAGAGCTCGTGCAGCCCAGAGCAGCCGCTCTTCAGAAGCTGCGCTGGCTGAGTTCTCCGGCTACTCTCGAATCGCTCTCGCGGTACTTTGATGGCATACGTCACAGTCACGTGGCGTCGGCGCTGTATCAAGTCGGACAAAATTTCTAACCGGCATCGGCATGCACTGCTTCAAGTCTGCCGCCGATCGGTCTGCGCAGAGCTGCATGAAGTCGAACAAGCCTTCAGTCTCTCACGCAGGGGCGTCGCACTCGCACCCGTGGGGGATGTGGGTGTTTTAACACCCACACTTTTCCCGGTTTGAGGGTTCAACACCCGCTCTTTTTCTGCAGTTTTGCACAAACAACTCACTACAGTCGATCCTCCGTGTCTCTGGCCGCTCTGTGTCTGCGCTCGCTGCGGCTCCTCCTCTCCCCCTCCCTCTCAAACATGACACCGGCTCTGAGTGTGACCGGCTGATGATTGGCTGTTCTGCCTTAAGTCCCGCCTCTCTTGGTGTGTTAGATTTTTCAGTCAGCTCGTGCTGAGGAGGCGGGAACTTATGGTTATGGTTATTTACATCTCCCTTTTCCAGGTACTTTGAATGAGTGTTTATGCTTTCGAGGTTTTTAAATAAGCTTGATATGTGTTTGGGATTGGGAAGATGTTATGTTTATGTTTTGTTGACATGTCGAGTGTTTTCGGTATTATATTTCGTTTTTTAGACTAAACAGCACAATACTTTATTTAAGTAGGCATTCTGTTTGTGCTGCGTGATTTAAAGAAAAGTATGAGGCGCCACGTAGGATTTAAATCAAACTTCGCTTATCAATACATACATAACACACGTGCATATACACCTATAAAGTACTCGCATATACATGTATACTATTGGATGTTCAAAATACATGAAATACACGTGCACACTAATATGAAATCCATACCAATACATATTATGTTAGTAATGAATGCATATACACTTGTGAATAACTTGCATATACATATAAACTTGACGCACGCATACACCTATAAATACTCGCATATACATATAAACTTCCATGCATATACACCTATAAATAAAGGGGGGGGGGGGGTGGGGGGGGGCGATGGTTTTGCAATCCGTCCCCTCAGTTTATAAACTGTAGGCTACTCACGATTTCTTAAACTGTTCCCTTGGTTTAACAAATCGTGCCCACGATGATTCAACCTGGCCACCTGTTTATGAGGGATGCTTTGCATTGTGTTTAAACTTCATTTTTTAATGAATAATTAAAAAATGAATGGATAATTTCTTGAATTTTCTAAAAAACGACATTTAGGCTTGTACCTTTAAAGTCCATTTTTTTGGGAGGAAAAAGCTCAGTATAATAGAATAAGCAAAAAAAAAAAAAAAAAGACTTCACATGTGAATATGTATAGGCTATAAAAAGTATATATGTATATATACATGTATATATGTATATAAAAAAGAAATATAACACAAACACGAGGTTAGGTTTTATTATATAAAATAAAACATTAATAAATTATTTTATGATTAATATATTACTGTCTTCAGTGAACTCATTTATAGTTATAATTATAAACACAAATAATAATAATTATCATTATTAGTAATACATTTAGGCTACATATTTAGAAGCCGCTTTTATCAAAAAAAGGAACAAAGCCATTCGTCAAATGTCAGTCATAATACAGGTTAGACAGTAATAATACAGGGCTAAGATTATCATAAATAAACACAAGATTTTGACGCATAGGCCTATCCAAGTGTTTGTGCGGAGTGTGGAGGCGCGGGCGCGGACACTTGCATTTTCCTATCAACAGTGGAAACAAATTAAAATACTCTATCATTTCTGGTCATACAGAAAAGAATAATACATCATTCGTATTCATTCATACATCAACTACTTTTATTTGTGCAAAAACGAATGGACGCATAAGTACACGGACCCAAGACTATCAAACTTTTTCTACAAATACATTATTTGAAATATTTAATAATATAAGGTCCGTGAACTTTAGCGTCCACTCGTTTTTCTTTTTTTAACCCGTAATTGAAAAACGAAAAATGAAAGGTTGTTAGGCTATTTTTAAAACGCAAAGTTGAGCACCAAAATTTTAATTTGAACTGCAGGCTACACACCAAATGCTGCGCAAAAAAAAATATATATATATTGACGTATTTTCAGATTTTTATGACTTTTTTCCCCTTTATTAAATATTTGAAATATTCACAAATTAATATGGAAAAAATGTCGATTTTACTGGTTTTCTAAGGCCAAATTAGAACCTGGAAATTATATTCGAATTTGTTCTTTTAAAAGTGGACATTTTAAGCTTTGTATAGGAGGCTATATTTTGTTTCAGTTCATTTTTGAGGCGCGCTCAGTTCACGGAGATCATGAAAGCACGCCTGATTGTTTTCTTTTATTTTACAAAAGCACAAAGTTTTCTTGTTATTTTGAGTGTACACAAATAAAATTGTGTATTTTTATACATGTATGTTTACACATAAAAAATATTGTGAGTACAGTTTATAAACTGAAGGGATGGAGTGCACAACCGTCGCCACGGACTGTTTTGGTTTTTCCCACAGATGGGTTTTTTATTCCCTCCATAATACGGGGTTGAAATATATATTTACCACATTCATCATTTATATTGTCCATTTATGCTACATAATAAAAAATAATACACTAGCCTACAAAATCGAATCAAGGTAAGACATAAGTGAATATTTGAACCTTTATATGCCTATGTAGGCCTATGTTTTCTTTTCTTTTCATTACATTATTTACATAAATTAACACCCAATACTTGAACAGTTTAAAGTGTAATCTGGCAATTCATGAAGCAGCTTCTGAATTGGGACGCAGCAAACCAGCTCTGGCCATGATCTTGGCTATTAAAGCCGAAAATGCATGACTGAAACATCCTCACATGTCCTCCAGTAAAATATAAAACAAAAAATGACAATAGCCAATTCTGGATCCATAGCTGTTTATTCAATTATAACAAATGAATGATCAGGATGGCAGCTGTACTCTCGCACCGTTGCTTGGCGCCAGGAGCGGTAATCGGAAACGTCCTTCGAAGGATGAATAGGCTCGAAGTCCGCGGCCTTCGGAGGATGCAACCTTCACATTGGGACACAGCTCATGATTGCAAATGCGGTAAATAGACAGGTTACGCACAAATGACTTCCGGTTACACTGAAATGCCTTCCGTTTGCACTGAAAAGTTCACGCACATCCACATATGAAATCACTGCATATACATATATACACAACTAAAGCATATACAGGTCCTTCTCAAAAAATTAGCATATTGTGATAAAGTTCATTATTTTCCATAATGTAATGATAAAAATTAAACTTTCATATATTTTAGATTCATTGCACACCAACTGAAATATTTCAGGTCTTTTATTGTTTTAATACTGATGATTTTGGCATACAGCTCATGAAAACCCCAAATTCCTATCTCAAAAAATTAGCATATCATGAAAAGGTTCTCTAAACGAGCTATTAACCTAATCATCTGAATCAACTAATTAACTCTAAACACCTGCAAAAGATTCCTGAGGCTTTTAAAAACTCCCAGCCTGTTTCATTACTCAAAACCGCAATCATGGGTAAGACTGCCGACCTGACTGCTGTCCAGAAGGCCATCATTGACACCCTCAAGCAAGAGGGTAAGACACAGAAAGAAATTGCGGCGTGGCATGGAGGCAATCAGCCTGTGGCACTGCTGAGGTGTTATGGAGGCCCAGGATGCTTCGATAGCGGCTTTAGCTCATCCAGAGTGTTGGGTCTTGCGTCTCTCAACTTTCTCTTCACAATATCCCACAGATTCTCTATGGGGTTCAGGTCAGGAGAGTTGGCAGGCCAATTGAGCACAGTAATACCATGGTCAGTAAACCATTTACCAGTGGTTTTGGCACTGTGAGCAGGTGCCAGGTCGTGCTGAAAAATGAAATCTTCATCTCCATAAAGCTTTTCAGCAGATGGAAGCATGAAGTGCTCCAAAATCTCCTGATAGCTAGCTGCATTGACCCTGCCCTTGATAAAACACAGTGGACCAACACCAGCAGCTGACATGGCACCCCAGACCATCACTGACTGTGGATACTCCAGTGCTGCTTATCTGTAGCCCAGGTCAGGTGCTTCTGCCGCTGTTTCTGGTTCAAAAGTGGCTTGACCTGGGGAATGCGGCACCTGTAGCCCATTTCCTGCACACGCCTGCGCACGGTGGCTCTGGATGTTTCTACTCCAGACTCAGTCCACTCTTTCCGCAGGTCCCCCAAGGTCTGGAATCGGTCCTTCTCCACAATCTTCCTCAGGGTCCGGTCACCTCTTCTCGTTGTGCAGCGTTTTTTGCCACACTTTTTCCTTCCCACAGACTTCCCACTGAGGTGCCTTGATACAGCACTCTGGGAACAGCCTATTTGTTCAGAAATTTCTTTCTGTGTCTTACCCTCTTGCTTGAGGGTGTCAATGATGGCCTTCTGGACAGCAGTCAGGTCGGCAGTCTTACCCATGATTGCGGTTTTGAGTAATGAAACAGGCTGGGAGTTTTTAAAAGCCTCAGGAATCTTTTGCAGGTGTTTAGAGTTAATTAGTTGATTCAGATGATTAGGTTAATAGCTCGTTTAGAGAACCTTTTCATGATATGCTAATTTTTTGAGACAGGAATTTGGGGTTTTCATGAGCTGTATGCCAAAATCATCAGTATTAAAACAATAAAAGACCTGAAATATTTCAGTTGGTGTGCAATGAATCTAAAATATATGAAAGTTTAATTTTTATCATTACATTATGGAAAATAATGAACTTTATCACAATATGCTAATTTTTTGAGAAGGACCTGTATGCATGGAAGTTTATATGTATGTGCGAGTGTTTATAGGCGTGTCTGCGTGCAGCGAGTGTATATGTATGTGCGAGTGTTTATAGGTGTATGCATGGAAGTTTATGTGTATGTGCGAGTGTTTATAGGTGTATATGCATGGAAGTTTATATGTATGTGCGAGTGTTTATAGGTGTATATGCATGGAAGTTTATATGTATGTGCGAGTGTTTATAGGTGTATATGCATGGAAGTTTATATGTATGTGCGAGTGTTTATAGGTGTATATGCATGGAAGTTTATGTGTATGTGCGAGTGTTTATAGGTGTATATGCATGGAAGTTTATATGTATGTGCGAGTGTTTATAGGTGTATATGCATGGAAGTTTATGTGTATGTGCGAGTGTTTATAGGTGTATATGCATGGAAGTTTATATGTATGTGCGAGTGTTTATAGGTGTATATGCATGGAAGTTTATATGTATGTGCGAGTGTTTATAGGTGTATATGCATGGAAGTTTATATGTATATGCGAGTATTTATAGGTGTATATGCATGGAAGTTTATATGTATATGCGAGTATTTATAGGTGTATGCGTGCTTCAAGTTTATATGTATATGCAAGTTATTCACAAGTGTATATGCATTCATTACTAACATAATATGTATTGGTATGAATTTCATATTAGTGTGCACGTGTATTTCATATATGTATTTTGAACATCCAATAGTATACATGTATATGCGAGTATTTTATAGGTGTATATGCACGTGTGTTATGTATGTATTGATAAGCGAAGTTTGATTTAAATCCTACGTGGCGCCTCATAGAAAAGTGCGCACTTTGCTCACGCGATTATTCAGCATGGTGATCTGGTGTTTTCTCCAAAATAAAAACTCAAGGGTTTATTTCTTGCAAGTGAAGAAATTAGTACAAAAGTATTGTAATTTTCCTATTCTATAGCGTAATATAAAATTTACTTTTGAAATATTCATTTTCATTTATACAGCATACATTTATAGGCTATGGATTTTCCATCATAGGAATAATTATATAAATCATTATTATATTATTATAATAAATGTTTGGCATTCTAAAACACCAGTGATAATGTAATGTAGACTGAGACTCTATATCATAACTAAAAATAAGTTTGAGCCCTCTTTAGGTACAAGTCAATGCTTTTTCTTTGTTCAATGTGCACAGTTCATGGGTCGAAGCCAGTTGAAGCTCTTAATTTTGAGCTCTCAGAGTGCACCAGATTGATGCATTTAACCTTAAAATGTACAAAATTTTCTTTCGGGGGAGCATGCCCCCCAACCCCCCTAGAGGGACAGAAGTCCACACAACATAGGTTTACAAAATCCAGTGGGAAAGAACGATCATTTATGAACTTTACCCCAGCATAATGTTAATGCCAAATTTAAATGTCCTTGGACAAACTACATTTGTCCTGCCTAAGGAGGGGCCAACAAGACATTGTGCCCTCTGAATTCTTAATCAGGGCCCTGACCACATCCATCCCCCGCACTTTTGAAAAGCTTGCTACGCCCCTGCTCTCACGTCTCTCTATGTTATTCATTTTCCCTTCAGTAATCAGTTCATAGGTCTGTGAATCTTTGTATTTATTATAGATCCATGTAGTTGATGTTCAGTCAGAAAGAGCATTATTACAGGGCAGACGGACATTTTCATTAGAACTCCAGAACTCATGAGTCTCAGTCCCTTCACTGGTACCTGAAGCACGATCATTTGAGTGATCATTATGTTAT
This sequence comes from Gila robusta, assembly GCA_030770095.1. Lineage (NCBI taxonomy): Eukaryota > Metazoa > Chordata > Actinopteri > Cypriniformes > Leuciscidae > Gila > Gila robusta. The sequence goes on from JAVALU010000148.1 coordinate 6,626, forward strand.
AGAACAAAACCACATACACATCCTGGCATATAAAAAACATTTAAAATATCCCCATTTATAATATATAGAGTTGTTACAATCATCAACATACTCTTAATATGAAAAGAAATGTGCATCATATTTCTGCGTGACACTAACCCTGTACTGTATTCAGGAATATGTACAAACACTAAGCAACTCAGAGACCGTGAATAACTGCAAGAAAAAACTAAGCTGATGTTCCAAATCTTTTTCCAGACTAATTCCACTAAACAAGGATTTGTAATAGCGTGTGTTGTAGAGGAAATACAGATTTCTTTACCTTTTAAAAATGGACAGAGAATAGTCAGTCCCAGCAGAAACATTTGACAGTGAGCCATTTTAATTTAATTTCTACCAGTCGTCTTTCTCCATTTTTTTTTAAACATCAGCTCCTCCTTTTATTAACTTCCTCTAAACCGACCATTTGAGTGTTTAAATCTGATACAGTTGCTATTGTGACGCTATGACTGTACATAATACAGAAATGTTGCTTCACAATTCTCTTGTAAATATCAACTCTATATTTAACTACTAATTTGCCTTTTCACTCATGCTTACAATTTACAGTACACATTCTGTAGTAACAGTCACTCAGAGGAACTTTTAGTGGTGCTCAGGGAGTTTCAGCCTACAGTTTTTCTGTTACAACCAGTGTTGTGCAAGTTACTTCCAAACTGTAATACATTATATATTACTTGTTACTGTTATTTAAAAGTAATTCATTACCTTACAATATTACTGTCTCAGAATTGTAATGCGTTACATTACTCCTGAATTACTTTTGAGTTACTTTCACCAAAATAACTATACAGAAGTAGAACTTAACATTCTAAAATGACTAGGGCTGTAACGATATGCGATATGAAACCGAAATCGCGACACTCAGATCCACGAACCTGCAGAATCGCGACACACGCCTTCCAACTCCCAGCCTTATCCATACCGTCCAGATCCAATGCTACCACATCTTTAAATTACTATTAGTATTATTTGAAGTTAACTTAACATTATAACATACCTAGACCTACACCACAAAACTAGTTGATGATAAATTATTTAAAATTTGGGAATTCCAGCGTTATGGACATGACATTTGCAGTCAAAACTTGAAATATAAATTCTCAGAAAATGCATTAATACCAAACTATTGAAACGTCTGTTTATCCATAGGCTCCTCCCTGAAAGGAGTCCAGACATTAGAAAAATATCAGTCTACACATGCGTTTTATATTTAATATTGGGGAAATAGACAGTCATGCATGACAAAAAAAATCTTTAACTTTTAGGAGGCAACGATTTTTTTTGTTGTAATTCTGTGAATTACACTGCGCAAATCGGATGAAGAAGGGTTGGCTCTCCACAGAACATAAAATATTCATTTTATTTTATTTTTCGTGTTGGCATTTATGAGGAAAAAACAATGTTACAGACGTGACAGTTCTCCGTTACGTACGCGACCGCTCTGAAGCAGCACTAAAAGACTGCTTTAAAACTCTCACAGAGACCTTACACAGAAAGCCTTTCTTTAAAGTGAATTTCGTTTTGTATTAATTGTATCTTAATTTTAATCAATGTTTTATCAACCAATTGCCTGTATTTAGAAGTAGGCTAAATATAGCAGACAATTATAATCACGACACGGAGGCCCGGCGCGTGAACTGGAGCACGTCTCATAAATGAACCGAAACTCAGCGTATAAGGTAGCCTATTCACGGACCTGAAAAATATATCTATATTGAAATGTAAACAGACTGCTCTCTGCTTATGAAATGAAATGCATTTCTCTCTGGTGCATTCACTAGCCTACTGCGAAGATCGCGAGTCAGCATCGTCAACTTCATCTTGACTTTATTAATAAACAATTAAAATGCCTCCTTGCTATATTTGACATATTCATAATCATTGCTTTTGCCGGTTCTTTGTGACAGCTTTTAGGTGCTTTATCGGCAGCGCCGCCGCCCTTACATGAACGCGTCACCACCGCATCAAAAACATGATTGCGTGATGAAAACATGAAAAATACCACATAAACATAGCCTAACTGTTTAGAAAGAAAACACAGAACGAATAGCCTAATGCGCATACGTCCATCTCGCGAATGTATAGTCTTCTTCATGCCATCTTCACCATTAGCCTCTTTTCCACTGGCCAGCGCGAGCACAGAGGCCGAAATCATACCTCACGGCACTCCTGTAAAAAATAAATCGCTGTACAAATATATCAGACGCTGCCATTTAGTCTTTATTTACAGACTTGGACACCACACGCGGCTATTGACTGACCACGAACAGGTAATTTAGCCTACTTGCATTTTTCATTCGTCAATGTCTCGCGGTCTTGCTGTTTTTTTTTTTGTTTGTTTGTTTTACAATTAAAACTAAAAGTCTGTTGTAACGCAAGCCTTACTGAACATGTACCGAGTAAAATATTACTGAAAATTGATTAGTAATGCCTTACACTACTGCGTTACAGCAAAAAGTAATATGTTATTGTAATGCATTACTTTTGTAACGCGTTACTCCCAACACTGGTTACAACCTTAATATATCGAGAACAGAGCGTAGGCTGTTGTTGATTGTGAAAATGTGTTCTTCAGTGTGAGAACTTTCAAACATGAAAAAACTGAATTGCAGTGGCAGGCAATTCTTTTTCTCATATTAAAAAACTATTTCCAAGCATTGTCTTTAAAACGGGAAAAGGGACATTAATTTGTCACATATTCAACCCTACACACATAAACTAATCTCATGATGATTTTTCATATTTTTTATTTTTGTCATCACACTTTGTTCAGATTCGACAAATGGAACAATAAAACCAAAATGGATAAACAGCTTGAAAATTCTATCTCAGTGCCGAAGCTCCGTGTCTATTTATGAAGCACACGAGTCACAACAGAACCCTATAAGATTCTATATAGAACCTTCTTCTACAGTATGATTATACATACGGATTATAATGTGCTTTGCTCTCACCAGCCCTTTCCTAAATTAACAAAAATAAATAAATAAATAATATATATATTCTATTTAGCCCATGAATTACATAGTGGCACAAGCCACTCAAGCAGGTGATAATGCTCAGTTAGTTGGGTATGTGTCCTGTGGCACAGCCTAGGTAATGTTGCTACAACCGGTGTTGACTGTGTGCCATTTACTTTAGCTCTGTGAATCTTATTTATACTTGCTAGCTTAATCTCGGATTCATTTGAAATGTGGTCATTTAACTGCTGGCTGTTTGTGACTCAACTAAATTTTCCATGAACTCACAGTAAGTACTATTTTTAGCCATGTGAAAACCAAGCATCACAACACAGGATGACATTTTTGGTCTTTGGAGAACTTTAATTCAAATTGCGACAAAAGTACAATTTTGTCTGTTTTTATAAACTTGTTAACCAACAAAAGCACATTTACACAGTAGCATACAATAACAATCACAAATCCATGAGTTAAAGAAAAAAGAAAAAAACTTGGATCTTCATTATCAAAACTACATATATAAAAGAAGAGCAAAAGATTGACTAAGTGAAACATTAGAGACTGACATATGTATGTAAAAAAGAAATGACTGTTTGCCGTAAGGATTGCATAAACCATAGTGATAGATGCCATGGGCCCATTTGGGGTTTAAGGTGGAACTCAGGACAGTTGAAAGCATGAAATGCATACACTTTTTATTACTTCAGTAAGTTCCTGAACAAATTTATCTTCGTTCAGTGTCTGCTCAGTTCTTATCAGTAGCACAGACCTTACTGGACAAATACAACTTCCAGGAGCTCCAAGTACGTGTTCACTGGCACGTCTACAATAGGAGGTACCTTTAGTGCGCGTGTGTGTGTGTGTGTGTGTGTGCGTGTGTTACAGCAGTCGTCCTCTGCATTCTGTAGATCCACAGCAACACAGAAGCTCCTTGCCCTCTACACTACCAACTTCATAATTATAATCCCATGTCAGCTCCGTCCCTGCCCGGATTCGCCTGTAGAAACACACAGGTTAATAAGAATTTTTTTTATTTACATGCAGCCAAATAATCTGTTCATATTTCAACTAATAGCTGAAGCAGAATGAAAAACCTTCATGTAAACACCTAAAATTAGAAAGAAAGAAAAAAACGAATGTCTTGCACCAATCTTATATGGTGTAAATCTTAAAATGATCTGTAAAATGGAAGAACTAAACTAAAACGAAGGAATCTGACTACTTTTAAAATTGATTTAGAATATTAACACTAATAGTTTTTGATGACGAAAAACTGCACATATACAGTAAAAGACACAAAAGCTAGCAAAATTATTTTATGTCTGATAACACAAATGGCCTGTATTAAAATTCTGTATAATTGTAATAAAATAATTAAAACACTAGAAACTAAAATTCATAATTTTAAATGCTAAATGTGAATTTAGGAATCACAACACTATAATGTACAGTATGAAAAATGGGTATTCATTGAGATGTGCATTTAAATGATTAGTGAACGTTAGACGACGACAACAGTAATATAAATGTGAAAATAAGAGAAAATGAGCTGTACAATTAAAAATCCAATATAGGCCTATATGGATAAAAACAAACAAACTTTGGCTGATAACATACACATTAAATTATTCCTAATTTAAATGCACAAAAAACACAGTGATGCCATGCTCACTTGCTAGCAAAGAAGGCCACCCAGGGGAAGCGCAGATCATGAGTGTCCACAAACACATTCTGGACGAACAGATTAGGGCTGCAGCTGTGCTGTGGGGCAAAGACAGCAGAAGAGAGGATATAAACACAGCAGCTGCGAACTATCAACGAATTAAAAATCAAGTAAAGAATCCTTAGACTTATGATTCCAAAGAATAAATGCAAATGTCGAATATAAGTCTGTATCTGGAATTGTACTCACATTGAGGTAGCGTCCAAGGTTGCCTTCCAGTTTGGCATCAATGATATAACAGGATTCCTCCCCGTCAAAGAACAGGCGGGTGTTTCTATGGCCAGCTTCACCCCCGCCACCTCCCTGTCCATGAGATGGGCCTGACCCACGAGATGGGCCTGACCCCCCTCCTCCTGCACCTCCTCCCCCCGTTTTCACCATCATACCGTGGGACTTCAAAGCAATGCCACGTGTGGACTTCACCGCCACCTGCCTCTTCACCACAGCTGAGAGACAGAGAGATCCAACAATGTTCTATATAATGGCTTGTTACAGAGACTTAATGAATGTAAGACTATCTG
>JAVALU010000149.1:0-25999 GCA_030770095.1 Gila robusta
CGAACCCACGACGCTAAGCATCGGGATCCGTGGTGTAACACGCTGAGCTAATCACTCATGCATGTTCACCAGCCTGCTGAGGAGAGGTTTCAGTGTAAGAATGAGCACACAAAAGCAGGTTAACCAGATTAGCATGCTAAGCTACTTAATGCTAATTTAGCTTATGACGTGGTACATCCAATCCTGGCAAAATAGATATCCTCGGATTCGACATGACGCAAGGAATCGATAGACACCAATTTTATGATTTTGTGACAAACTGTTCACAAGTTACAGCCTCTGAACCAATTTTGGGTCGACCTTGTTAAATTTGCGACATCATAACTTTTTTTTTTCAGTATAGCAAAAAAATCGGGAACAGTACTTCTGTGCGGCTCGGTCCGAAGATCATTTGAGCAAATTTTGGACAATTTTGGACAAATTTTGAAGGAGGAGTAGCGAAAAAACTGTTTTACATTCGCTCCAATATGGCGGCCAGTCACATTGTTGTAAAATAGCATATGAGATATCGTTGAAATCGGCATAAGCCAAGGAATATATTGACATAAAGAAATCAAATTTCAAGCAATGATAGCAAAAGTTATAAGCGTTTTTTCAAAAAACAATGATATCTCTGGAACACTAGGTGGCGCTGTGATCAAACTTCTCATGTACCTTCGGGCCATGCTAATGATGATCCATACCAAATGTGGTGAGGAAATTTCAAATAGTTTAAAAGATATTGCAAATTATGACAAAATTCAAAATGGCGGACACGTGGTACATCCCATCATGGCAAAATTGATATCCACGGATTCGGCATGATGCAAGGAATCCATAGATACCACAATTATGAATTTCTGACAAACTGTTCAAAAGTTATTGGCCAAAATAGCAATTTGTCATATCTCATGACCCGTAGGTGGCGCTATTCCCAACTTTGGCATGGGACGTCAGAACATGCTTCCGATGAAGTGCACCAATTTTCGTTTTGATTGATCAAACTTTGGCCGAGATACAGCCTCTTAGCCAATTTTGGGTGGACCTCGTTAAGTTTGCGACATTATAACTTTTTTTTTTCCAGTATAACAAAAAAATCGGGAACAGTACTTTTATGCGGCTCAGTCTGAAGATCATTTGAGTGCATGTTTGGAGAAAATTGGACAAAATTTGAAGGAGGAGTAGCGAAAAAACTGAATACTGTACATTTCAAAATGGCCACTACTGTAATGGGCGGGGTCTTAATGTAAGGTATTGGTTGTGATCAGCATGATGAGTGGAATCAGGTGTACTAAGTTTCATGTCTCTAGATCAAAGGGTTCAAAAGTTATAACCATTTCAATGTTGAATTTTTGAACTGGTGGTGGCGCTATAGAGTTGGTCCTAGAGGCTCAAAAATTGGTCCAATTACTTTCATTAGCATCACTAGAAGTGTGCCAAATTTCATCATTTTCCTATGTACGGTTCATAGGGCTGCCATAGACTTCCATTGGCGGAAGAAGAAGAAAACTATTATTCTGACATAACAATTGCTAATATAGCTGCAAGCAGCAACACGGGGCCAAGCCCTGGAAGGCACCGCAAGCAGAACAAGTACAGCAAGCTACAAGTACAGCAAGTACAGCAAGTACAACAAGCACAGCAGTACACAAGCACAGCAAGTACAGCAAGTACAGCAAGCACAGCAAGCACAGCATCACATCAATTACAGCAGAGCAGCAAGTACTGTAAGCACAGCAGCGCAGCAATTACAGCAAACACAGCAAGTACAGCAAATACAGCAAGTACTGCAAGTACAGCAAGTACTGCAAACACAGCAAGTACAGCAAGTACAGCAGAGCAGCAAGTACTGTAAGCACAGCATCGCAACAAGTACAGCAAGTACAGCAAGTACAGCAATCACAGCAAGTATAGCAGAGCAGCAAGTACTGTAAGCACAGCATCGCAGCAAGTACAGCAAGCACAGCGCTGTACAGCAAGTACAGCAAGTACTTTAAGCACAGCAGCACAGCAAGCATTTAAGCACCAATAGCAGTGCAGAGCCGCAAGAACAAAAACAGCACAAATTGAATATACATGTAACTGAAGCACAGAGAGCATTTAAGCACCAACAGCAGTGCAGAGCCAGAAGGAATTGAAATGACAACTTTATACACAATTTTAAAGTCGTCCCACATGGGACTCGAACCCATGACCAGAATGGTTCGGGATTCGAGATGCATGGTTTAGCCGATTGCGCCACTCAGATGACGTGAATTTCAAAGCAGCAGAGGAGAGGGTTCAGTGTGAGAATGAGTTCACAAAAAAGTTCCATGACATGTTAACCAGATTAGCATGCTAAGCTAATTAATGCTAATTTAGCTTATGACTTGGTACATCCAATCCTGGCAAAATAGACATCCTCGGATTCGACATGATGCAAGGAATCGATAGACACCAATTTTATGATTTTGTGTCAAACTGTTTACAAGTTACAGCCTCTGAACCAATTTTGGGTCGACCTCGTTAAGTTTGCGACATCATAACTTTTTTTTTTTCAGTATAACAAAAAAATCGGGAACAGTACTTCTGTGCGGCTCAGTCCGAAGATCATTTGAGCACATGTTTGGAGAAAATTGGACAAATTTTGAAGGAGGAGTAGCGAAAAAACTGTTTTACATTCGCTCCAATATGGCGGACAGTCACATTGTTGTAAAATGCATATGAGATATCGTTGAAATCGGCATAAGCCAAGGAATATATTGACATAAAGAAATCATATTTCAAGCAATGTTAGCAAAAGTTATAAGCGTTTTTTCAAAAAACAATGATATCTCTGGAACACTAGGTGGCGCTGTGATCAAACTTCTCATGTACCTTCGGGCCATGCTAATGGTGATCCATACCAAATGTGGTGAGGAAATTTCAAATAGTTTAAAAGATATTGCAAATTATGACAAAATTCAAAATGGCGGACACGTGGTACATCCCATCATGGCAAAATTGATATCCACGGATTCGGCATGATGCAAGGAATCCATAGATACCACAATTATGATTTTCTGACAAACTGTTCAAAAGTTATTGGCCAAAATAGCAATTTTCCATATCTCATGACCCGTAGGTGGCGCTGTTCCCAACTTTGGCATGGGACCCTCAGATCATGCTTCCGATTAAGCGTACCAATTTTCGTTTCGATTGATCAAACTTTGGCCGAGATACAGCCTCTTAGCCAATTTTGGGTGGACCTCGTTAAGTTTGCGACATTATAACTTTTTTTTTTCCAGTATAACAAAAAAATCGGGAACAGTACTTTTATGCGGCTCAGTCTGAAGATCATTTGAGTGCATGTTTGGAGAAAATTGGACAAAATTTGAAGGAGGAGTAGCGAAATAACTGAATACTGTACATTTCAAAATGGCCACTACTGTAATGGGCGGGGTCTTAATGTAAGGTATTGGTTGTGATCAGCATGATGAGTGGAATCAGGTGTACTAAGTTTCATGTCTCTAGATCAAAGGGTTCAAAAGTTATAACCATTTCAATGTTGAATTTTTGAACTGGTGGTGGCGCTATAGAGTTGGTTCTAGAGACTCAATATTTGGCTCAATTACTTTTCATGACCATCACTATAAGTGTGCCAAATTTCATCATTTTCCTATTTACGGTTCATAGGGCTGCCATAGACTTCCATTTGCGGAAGAAGAATAATAATAATAATAATAATAATATAGCTGCAAGCAGCAACACGGGGCCAAGCCCAGGAAGGCACCGCAAGCAGAACAAGTACAGCAAGCTACAAGTACAGCAAGTACAGCAAGTACAACAAGCACAGCAAGTACACCAAGCACAGCAAGTACAGCAAGTACAGCAAGCACAGCAAGCACAGCATCACATCAATTACAGCAGAGCAGCAAGTACTGTAAGCACAGCAGCGCAGCAATTACAGCAAACACAGCAAGTACAGCAAATACAGCAAGTACTGCAAGTACAGCAAGTACTGCAAACACAGCAAGTACAGCAAGTACAGCAGAGCAGCAAGTACTGTAAGCACAGCATCGCAACAAGTACAGCAAGTACAGCAAGTACAGCAATCACAGCAAGTATAGCAGAGCAGCAAGTACTGTAAGCACAGCATCGCAGCAAGTACAGCAAGCACAGCGCTGTACAGCAAGTACAGCAAGTACTTTAAGCACAGCAGCACAGCAAGCATTTAAGCACCAATAGCAGTGCAGAGCCGCAAGAACAAAAACAGCACAAATTGAATATACATGTAACTGAAGCACAGAGAGCATTTAAGCACCAACAGCAGTGCAGAGCCAGAAGGAATTGAAATGACAACTTTATACACAATTTTAAAGTCGTCCCACATGGGACTCGAACCCACGACCAGAATAGTTCGGGATTCGAGATGCATGGTTTAGCCGATTGCGCCACTCAGATGACGTGAATTTCAAAGCAGCAGAGGAGAGGGTTCAGTGTGAGAATGAGTTCACAAAAAAGTTCCATGACATGTTAACCAGATTAGCATGCTAAGCTAATTAATGCTAATTTAGCTTATGACTTGGTACATCCAATCCTGGCAAAATAGACATCCTCGGATTCGACATGGCGCAAGGAATCGATAGACACCAATTTTATGATTTTGTGTCAAACTGTTTACAAGTTACAGCCTCTGAACCAATTTTGGGTCGACCTCGTTAAGTTTGCGACATCATAACTTTTTTTTTTTCAGTATAACAAAAAAATCGGGAACAGTACTTCTGTGCGGCTCAGTCCGAAGATCATTTGAGCACATGTTTGGAGAAAATTGGACAAATTTTGAAGGAGGAGTAGCGAAAAAACTGTTTTACATTCGCTCCAATATGGCGGCCAGTCACATTGTTGTAAAATAGCATATGAGATATCGTTGAAATCGGCATAAGCCAAGGAATATATTGACATAAAGAAATCAAATTTCAAGCAATGATAGCAAAAGTTATAAGCGTTTTTTCAAAAAACAATGATATCTCTGGAACACTAGGTGGCGCTGTGATCAAACTTCTCATGTACCTTCGGGCCATGCTAATGATGATCCATACCAAATGTGGTGAGGAAATTTCAAATAGTTTAAAAGATATTGCAAATTATGACAAAATTCAAAATGGCGGACACGTGGTACATCCCATCATGGCAAAATTGATATCCACGGATTCGGCATGATGCAAGGAATCCATAGATACCACAATTATGAATTTCTGACAAACTGTTCAAAAGTTATTGGCCAAAATAGCAATTTGTCATATCTCATGACCCGTAGGTGGCGCTATTCCCAACTTTGGCATGGGACGTCAGAACATGCTTCCGATGAAGTGCACCAATTTTCGTTTTGATTGATCAAACTTTGGCCGAGATACAGCCTCTTAGCCAATTTTGGGTGGACCTCGTTAAGTTTGCGACATTATAACTTTTTTTTTCCAGTATAACAAAAAAATCGGGAACAGTACTTTTATGCGGCTCAGTCTGAAGATCATTTGAGTGCATGTTTGGAGAAAATTGGACAAAATTTGAAGGAGGAGTAGCGAAATAACTGAATACTGTACATTTCAAAATGGCCACTACTGTAATGGGCGGGGTCTTAATGTAAGGTATTGGTTGTGATCAGCATGATGAGTGGAATCAGGTGTACTAAGTTTCATGTCTCTAGATCAAAGGGTTCAAAAGTTATAACCATTTCAATGTTGAATTTTTGAACTGGTGGTGGCGCTATAGAGTTGGTTCTAGAGACTCAATATTTGGCTCAATTACTTTTCATGACCATCACTATAAGTGTGCCAAATTTCATCATTTTCCTATTTACGGTTCATAGGGCTGCCATAGACTTCCATTTGCGGAAGAAGAATAATAATAATAATTAATGAAATAATCAATTGCTAAATATAGCTGCAAGCAGCAACACGGGGCCAAGCCCTGCAAGGCACCGCAATTAGAACAATTACAGCAAAGTTCAAAGGCTTGGCACCGCAATTAGAACAAGTACAGCAAAGTTCAAAGGCTTGGCACCGCATTTAGAACAAGTACAGCAAAGTTCAAAGGCTTGGCACTGCAAGCAGAACAAGTACTGCAAACTGCAAGTACAGCAAGCTGCAAGTACAGCAAGCACAGCAAGTACAGCAAGCACAGCAAGTACAGCAAGTACTGCAAGTACAGCAGCGCATCAAGCATTTAAGCACCAATAGCAGTGCAGAGCCGCAAGAACAAAAACAGCACAAATTGAATATACATGTAAATGAAGCTCAGCGAGCATTTAAGCACCAACAGCAGAGCTGGAAGGAATTGAAATGACAACTTTATACACAATTTTAAAGTCTTCCCACATGGGACTCGAACCCATGACCAGAATGGTTCGGGAATCGAGATGCATGGTTTAGCCGATTGCGCCACTCAGAGGACGTGAATTTCAAAACAGCAGAGGACAGGGTTCAGTGTGAGAATGAGTTCACAAAAAAGTTCCATGACATGTTAACCAGATTAGCATGCTAAGCTATCTTAATGCTAATGTAGCTTATGACGTGGTACATCCAATCCTGGCAAAATAGATATCCTCGGATTCGGCATGATGCAAGGAATCGATAAACACCAATTTTATGATTTTGTGACAAACTGTTCACAAGTTACAGCCTCTTAGCCAATGTTGGGTCGAACTTGTTAAATTTGTGACATCATAACTTTTTTATTACAGTATAACAAAAAAATCGGGAACAGTACTTTTATGCGGCTCGGTCCGAAGATCATTTGAGCAAATTTTGGACAATTTTGGACAAATTTTGAAGGAGGAGTAGCGAAAAAACTGTTTTACATTCGCTCCAATATGGCGGACAGTCACATTGTTGGAAAATGACATATGAGATATCGTTAAAATCGGCATAAGCCAAGGAATATATTGACATAAAGAAATCATATTTCAAGCAATGTTAGCAAAAGTTATAAGCGTTTTTTCAAAAAACAATGATATCTCTGGAACACTAGGTGGCGCTGTGATCAAACTTCTCAGGTACCTCCGGGCCATGCTAATGGTGATCCATACCAAATGTGGTGAAGAAATTTCAAATAGTTTAAAAGATATTGCAAATTATGACAAAATTCAAAATGGCGGACACGGGGTACATCCCATCATGGCAAAATCGATATCCACGGATTCAGCATGATGCAAGGAATCCATAGATACCACAATTATGATTTTCTGACAAAGTGTTCAAAAGTTATTGGCCAAAATAGCAATTTTCCATATCTCATGAACCGTAGGTGGCGCTGTTCCCGACTTTGGCAGGGTCCCTCAGATCATGCTTCCGATTAAGCGTACCAATTTTCGTATCGATTGATCAAACTTTGGCCGAGATACAGCCTCTTAGCCAATTTTGGGTGGACCTCGTTAAGTTTGCGACATTATAACTTTTTTTTTTCCAGTATAACAAAAAAATCGGGAACAGTACTTTTATGCGGCTCAGTCTGAAGATCATTTGAGTGCATGTTTGGAGAACATTGGACAAAATTTGAAGGAGGAGTAGCGAAATAACTTAATACTGTACATTTCAAAATGGCCACTACTGTAATGGGCGGGGTCTTAATGTAAGGTATTGGTTGTGATCAGCATGATGAGTGGAATCAGGTGTACTAAGTTTCATGTCTCTAGATCAAAGGGTTCAAAAGTTATAACCATTTCAATGTTGAATTTTTGAACTGGTGGTGGCGCTATAGAGTTGGTTCTAGAGACTCAATATTTGGCTCAATTACTTTTCATGACCATCACTATAAGTGTGCCAAATTTCATCATTTTCCTATTTACGGTTCATAGGGCTGCCATAGACTTCCATTTGCGGAAGAAGAATAATAATAATAATAATAAATATAGCTGCAAGCAGCAACACGGGGCCAAGCCCAGGAAGGCACCGCAAGCAGAACAAGTACAGCAAGCTACAAGTACAGCAAGTACAGCAAGTACAACAAGCACAGCAAGTACACCAAGCACAGCAAGTACAGCAAGTACAGCAAGCACAGCAAGCACAGCATCACATCAATTACAGCAGAGCAGCAAGTACTGTAAGCACAGCAGCGCAGCAATTACAGCAAACACAGCAAGTACAGCAAATACAGCAAGTACTGCAAGTACAGCAAGTACTGCAAACACAGCAAGTACAGCAAGTACAGCAGAGCAGCAAGTACTGTAAGCACAGCATCGCAACAAGTACAGCAAGTACAGCAAGTACAGCAATCACAGCAAGTATAGCAGAGCAGCAAGTACTGTAAGCACAGCATCGCAGCAAGTACAGCAAGCACAGCGCTGTACAGCAAGTACAGCAAGTACTTTAAGCACAGCAGCACAGCAAGCATTTAAGCACCAATAGCAGTGCAGAGCCGCAAGAACAAAAACAGCACAAATTGAATATACATGTAACTGAAGCACAGAGAGCATTTAAGCACCAACAGCAGTGCAGAGCCAGAAGGAATTGAAATGACAACTTTATACACAATTTTAAAGTCGTCCCACATGGGACTCGAACCCACGACCAGAATAGTTCGGGATTCGAGATGCATGGTTTAGCCGATTGCGCCACTCAGATGACGTGAATTTCAAAGCAGCAGAGGAGAGGGTTCAGTGTGAGAATGAGTTCACAAAAAAGTTCCATGACATGTTAACCAGATTAGCATGCTAAGCTAATTAATGCTAATTTAGCTTATGACTTGGTACATCCAATCCTGGCAAAATAGACATCCTCGGATTCGACATGGCGCAAGGAATCGATAGACACCAATTTTATGATTTTGTGTCAAACTGTTTACAAGTTACAGCCTCTGAACCAATTTTGGGTCGACCTCGTTAAGTTTGCGACATCATAACTTTTTTTTTTTCAGTATAACAAAAAAATCGGGAACAGTACTTCTGTGCGGCTCAGTCCGAAGATCATTTGAGCACATGTTTGGAGAAAATTGGACAAATTTTGAAGGAGGAGTAGCGAAAAAACTGTTTTACATTCGCTCCAATATGGCGGCCAGTCACATTGTTGTAAAATAGCATATGAGATATCGTTGAAATCGGCATAAGCCAAGGAATATATTGACATAAAGAAATCAAATTTCAAGCAATGATAGCAAAAGTTATAAGCGTTTTTTCAAAAAACAATGATATCTCTGGAACACTAGGTGGCGCTGTGATCAAACTTCTCATGTACCTTCGGGCCATGCTAATGATGATCCATACCAAATGTGGTGAGGAAATTTCAAATAGTTTAAAAGATATTGCAAATTATGACAAAATTCAAAATGGCGGACACGTGGTACATCCCATCATGGCAAAATTGATATCCACGGATTCGGCATGATGCAAGGAATCCATAGATACCACAATTATGAATTTCTGACAAACTGTTCAAAAGTTATTGGCCAAAATAGCAATTTGTCATATCTCATGACCCGTAGGTGGCGCTATTCCCAACTTTGGCATGGGACGTCAGAACATGCTTCCGATGAAGTGCACCAATTTTCGTTTCGATTGATCAAACTTTGGCCGAGATACAGCCTCTTAGCCAATTTTGGGTGGACCTCGTTAAGTTTGCGACATTATAACTTTTTTTTTTCCAGTATAACAAAAAAATCGGGAACAGTACTTTTATGCGGCTCAGTCTGAAGATCATTTGAGTGCATGTTTGGAGAAAATTGGACAAAATTTGAAGGAGGAGTAGCGAAAAAACTGAATACTGTACATTTCAAAATGGCCACTACTGTAATGGGCGGGGTCTTAATGTAAGGTATTGGTTGTGATCAGCATGATGAGTGGAATCAGGTGTACTAAGTTTCATGTCTCTAGATCAAAGGGTTCAAAAGTTATAACCATTTCAATGTTGAATTTTTGAACTGGTGGTGGCGCTATAGAGTTGGTTCTAGAGACTCAATATTTGGCTCAATTACTTTTCATGACCATCACTATAAGTGTGCCAAATTTCATCATTTTCCTATTTACGGTTCATAGGGCTGCCATAGACTTCCATTTGCGGAAGAAGAATAATAATAATAATAATAATAATAAGAAAACTAACAGATACAATAGGTGCCTTGCCCCTTCGGGGCTTGGCCCCTAAATATAGCTGCAAGCAGCAACACGGGGCCAAGCCCTGCAAGGCACCGCAATTAGAACAATTACAGCAAAGTTCAAAGGCTTGGCACCGCAATTAGAACAAGTACAGCAAAGTTCAAAGGCTTGGCACCGCATTTAGAACAAGTACAGCAAAGTTCAAAGGCTTGGCACTGCAAGCAGAACAAGTACTGCAAACTGCAAGTACAGCAAGCTGCAAGTACAGCAAGCTGCAAGTATAGCAAGCACAGCAAGTACAGCAAGCACAGCAAGTACAGCAAGCACTGCAAGTACAGCAGTGCATCAAGCATTTAAGCACCAATAGCAGTGCAGAGCCGCAAGAACAAAAACAGCACAAATTGAATATACATGTAAATGAAGCTCAGCGAGCATTTAAGCACCAACAGCAGAGCAGAGCCGGAAGGAATTGAAATGACAACTTTATACACAATTTTAAAGTCTTCCCTCATGGGACTCGAACCCATGACCAGAATGGTTCGGGAATCGAGATGCATGGTTTAGCCGATTGCGCCACTCAGAGGACGTGAATTTCAAAACAGCAGAGGACAGGGTTCAGTGTGAGAATGAGTTCACAAAAAAGTTCCATGACATGTTAACCAGATTAGCATGCTTAATGCTAATTTAGCTTATGACGTGGTACATCCAATCCTGGCAAAATAGATATCATCGGATTCGACATGATGCAAGGAATCGATAGACACCAATTTTATGATTTTGTGACAAACTGTTCAGAAGTTACAGCCTCTGAACCAATGTTGGGTCGACCTTGTTAAATTTGTGACATCATAACTTTTTTATTACAGTATAACAAAAAAATCGGGAACAGTACTTTTATGCGGCTCGGTCCGAAGATCATTTGAGCAAATTTTGGACAATTTTGGACAAATTTTGAAGGAAGAGTAGCGAAAAAACTGTTTTACATTCGCTCCAATATGGCGGACAGTCACATTGTTGGAAAATGGCATATGAGATATCGCTGAAATCAGCATAAGCCAAGGAATATATTGACATAAAGAAATCATATTTCAAGCAATGTTAGCAAAAGTTATAAGCGTTTTTTCAAAAAACAATGATATCTCTGGAACACTAGGTGGCGCTGTGATCAAACTTCTCAGGTACCTCCGGGCCATGCTAATGGTGATCCATACCAAATGTGGTGAAGAAATTTCAAACAGTTTAAAAGATATTGCAAATTATGACAAAATTCAAAATGGCGGACACGGGGTACATCCCATCATGGCAAAATCGATATCCACGGATTCGGCATGATGCAAGGAATCCATAGATACCACAATTATGATTTTCTGACAAAGTGTTCAAAAGTTATTGGCCAAAATAGCAATTTTCCATATCTCATGAACCGTAGGTGGCGCTGTTCCCGACTTTGGCAGGGTCCCTCAGATCATGCTTCCGATTAAGCGTACCAATTTTCGTATCGATTGATCAAACTTTGGCCGAGATACAGCCTCTTAGCCAATTTTGGGTGGACCTCGTTAAGTTTGCGACAGTACAACTTTTTTTTTCGAGTATAACAAAAAAATCGGGAACAGTACTTTTATGCGGCTCAGTCCGAAGATCATTTGAGCACATGGTTGGAGAAAATTGGACAAAATTTGAAGGAGGAGTAGCGAAATAACTGAATACTGTACATTTCAAAATGGCCACTACTGTAATGGGCGGGGTCTTAATGTAAGGTATTGGTTGTGATCAGCATGATGAGTGGAATCAGGTGTACTAAGTTTCATGTCTCTAGATCAAAGGGTTCAAAAGTTATAACCATTTCAATGTTGAATTTTTGAACTGGTGGTGGCGCTATAGAGTTGGTTCTAGAGACTCAATATTTGGCTCAATTACTTTTCATGACCATCACTATAAGTGTGCCAAATTTCATCATTTTCCTATTTACGGTTCATAGGGCTGCCATAGACTTCCATTTGCGGAAGAAGAATAATAATAATAATAATAATAATATAATAATAAGAAAACTAACAGATACAATAGGTGCCTTGCCCCTTCGGGGCTTGGCCCCTAAATATAGCTGCAAGCAGCAACACGGGCCAAGCCCTGCAAGGCACCGCAATTAGAACAATTACAGCAAAGTTCAAAGGCTTGGCACCGCAATTAGAACAAGTACAGCAAAGTTCAAAGGCTTGGCACCGCATTTAGAACAAGTACAGCAAAGTTCAAAGGCTTGGCACTGCAAGCAGAACAAGTACTGCAAACTGCAAGTACAGCAAGCTGCAAGTACAGCAAGCACAGCAAGTACAGCAAGCACAGCAAGTACAGCAAGTACTGCAAGTACAGCAGCGCATCAAGCATTTAAGCACCAATAGCAGTGCAGAGCCGCAAGAACAAAAACAGCACAAATTGAATATACATGTAAATGAAGCTCAGCGAGCATTTAAGCACCAACAGCAGAGCCGGAAGGAATTGAAATGACAACTTTATACACAATTTTAAAGTCTTCCCACATGGGACTCGAACCCATGACCAGAATGGTTCGGGAATCGAGATGCATGGTTTAGCCGATTGCGCCACTCAGAGGACGTGAATTTCAAAACAGCAGAGGACAGGGTTCAGTGTGAGAATGAGTTCACAAAAAAGTTCCATGACATGTTAACCAGATTAGCATGCTAAGCTATCTTAATGCTAATGTAGCTTATGACGTGGTACATCCAATCCTGGCAAAATAGATATCCTCGGATTCGGCATGATGCAAGGAATCGATAGACACCAATTTTATGATTTTGTGACAAACTGTTCACAAGTTACAGCCTCTTAGCCAATGTTGGGTCGAACTTGTTAAGTTTGTGACATCATAACTTTTTTATTACAGTATAACAAAAAAATCGGGAACAGTACTTTTATGCGGCTCGGTCCGAAGATCATTTGAGCAAATTTTGGACAATTTTGGACAAATTTTGAAGGAGGAGTAGCGAAAAAACTGTTTTACATTCGCTCCAATATGGCGGACAGTCACATTGTTGGAAAATGACATATGAGATATCGTTAAAATCGGCATAAGCCAAGGAATATATTGACATAAAGAAATCATATTTCAAGCAATGTTAGCAAAAGTTATAAGCGTTTTTTCAAAAAACAATGATATCTCTGGAACACTAGGTGGCGCTGTGATCAAACTTCTCAGGTACCTCCGGGCCATGCTAATGGTGATCCATACCAAATGTGGTGAAGAAATTTCAAATAGTTTAAAAGATATTGCAAATTATGACAAAATTCAAAATGGCGGACACGTGGTACATCCCATCATGGCAAAATCGATATCCACGGATTCGGCATGATGCAAGGAATCCATAGATACCACAATTATGATTTTCTGACAAAGTGTTCAAAAGTTATTGGCCAAAATAGCAATTTTCCATATCTCATGAACCGTAGGTGGCGCTGTTCCCGACTTTGGCAGGGTCCCTCAGATCATGCTTCCGATTAAGCGTACCAATTTTCGTATCGATTGATCAAACTTTGGCCGAGATACAGCCTCTTAGCCAATTTTGGGTGGACCTCGTTAAGTTTGCGACATTATAACTTTTTTTTTTCCAGTATAACAAAAAAATCGGGAACAGTACTTTTATGCGGCTCAGTCTGAAGATCATTTGAGTGCATGTTTGGAGAACATTGGACAAAATTTGAAGGAGGAGTAGCGAAATAACTTAATACTGTACATTTCAAAATGGCCACTACTGTAATGGGCGGGGTCTTAATGTAAGGTATTGGTTGTGATCAGCATGATGAGTGGAATCAGGTGTACTAAGTTTCATGTCTCTAGATCAAAGGGTTCAAAAGTTATAACCATTTCAATGTTGAATTTTTGAACTGGTGGTGGCGCTATAGAGTTGGTTCTAGAGACTCAATATTTGGCTCAATTACTTTCATGACCATCACTATAAGTGTGCCAAATTTCATCATTTTCCTATTTACGGTTCATAGGGCTGCCATAGACTTCCATTTGCGGAAGAAGAATAATAATAATAATAATAATAATAAGAAAACTAACAGATACAATAGGTGCCTTGCCCCTTCGGGGCTTGGCCCCTAATAAGAAAACTAACAGATACAATAGGTGCCTTGCCCCTTCGGGGCTTGGCCCCTAATAAGAAAACTAACAGATACAATAGGTGCCTTGCCCCTTCGGGGCTTGGCCCCTAATAAGAAAACTAACAGATACAATAGGTGCCTTGCCCCTTCGGGGCTTGGCCCCTAATAATAAGAAGAAAACCAACAGATACAATAGGTGCCTCTGCACCTTCGGTGCTTGGCCCCTAATAATAATAATAATAAGAAAACCAACAGATACAATAGGTGCCTCTGCACCTTCGGTGCTTGGCCCCTAAATATAGCTGCAAGCAGCAACACGGGGCCAAGCCCTGCAAGGCACCGCAACTAGAACAAGTACAGCAAAGTTCAAAGGCTTGGCACCGCAATTAGAACAAGTACAGCAAAGTTCAAAGGCTTGGCACCGCAAGCAGAACAAGTACTGCAAACTGCAAGTACAACAAGTACAGCAAGTACAGCAAGCACAGCAAGTACAGCAAGTACAGCAAGCGCAGCAAGTACAGGAATCATAGCATCACATCAATTACAGCAGCACAGCAATTACTGTATGCATTTAAGCACCAACAGCAGTGCAGAGCCGGAAGAACAAAAACAGCAGAAATTGAACGTACATGAAGAATAGATAGGTTCAGAAGTTCAGATAGGATGAAATCAAAATGAACAGAAGGTCTGATGAGAACGAACACAGAATGAAGTAAAAAAACACACTTATTTCTAATCCAAGAGTAAGAAATATTAGTACAGCTCTTACCCGCATAATAAAGGAATTGAAATGACAACTTTATAGAAAATTTAAAAGTTGTCCCAGATGGGACTCGAACCCACTATCTATGGGTCAGATGCCTGTCACTCATCTCATTGCGCCACTTGGCAGACATGTATCTACACAGCTGCCGAAATTCAATAGTTTCAAGAGAGAATCAAGTCAAAATGAAGAATTTTGAAGTAAATGCAGTGCATATTGTATATAAAAATTTAGATTAAATAATCCAAAATTGGTCCGATTACTACTCATTAACATCACTACAAGTGTGCCAATTGTTCTACTTGTAGTTCACAGGACTGCCATTGACTACCCTTCTGAAAGAAGAAGAACAATGAATTGTATGTAAAAGGACTGCATGTTGTGTGTGACAGCTTCAGATGAGATCATTTTTAGGCACAATGCCTGGAACATATGCAACTTCTGCATCTTTTCCTGCCACAGTACCTCATGCGGTCTGGGCACGTGTCACACTGAGTGGCGAACCCACGACGCTAGGCATCGGGATCCGTGGTGTAACACGTTGAGCTAATCACTCATGCATGATCACCAGCCTGCTGAGGAGAGGTTTCAGTGTGAGAATGAGTTCACAAAAAAGTTCCATGACATGTTAACCAGATTAGCATGCTAAGCTAATTAATGCTAATTTAGCTTATGACTTGGTACATCCAATCCTGGCAAAATAGACATCCTCGGATTCGACATGGCGCAAGGAATCGATAGACACCAATTTTATGATTTTGTGTCAAACTGTTTACAAGTTACAGCCTCTGAACCAATTTTGGGTCGACCTCGTTAAGTTTGCGACATCATAACTTTTTTTTTTTCAGTATAACAAAAAAATCGGGAACAGTACTTCTGTGCGGCTCAGTCCGAAGATCATTTGAGCACATGTTTGGAGAAAATTGGACAAATTTTGAAGGAGGAGTAGCGAAAAAACTGTTTTACATTCGCTCCAATATGGCGGCCAGTCACATTGTTGTAAAATAGCATATGAGATATCGTTGAAATCGGCATAAGCCAAGGAATATATTGACATAAAGAAATCAAATTTCAAGCAATGATAGCAAAAGTTATAAGCGTTTTTTCAAAAAACAATGATATCTCTGGAACACTAGGTGGCGCTGTGATCAAACTTCTCATGTACCTTCGGGCCATGCTAATGATGATCCATACCAAATGTGGTGAGGAAATTTCAAATAGTTTAAAAGATATTGCAAATTATGACAAAATTCAAAATGGCGGACACGTGGTACATCCCATCATGGCAAAATTGATATCCACGGATTCGGCATGATGCAAGGAATCCATAGATACCACAATTATGAATTTCTGACAAACTGTTCAAAAGTTATTGGCCAAAATAGCAATTTGTCATATCTCATGACCCGTAGGTGGCGCTATTCCCAACTTTGGCATGGGACGTCAGAACATGCTTCCGATGAAGTGCACCAATTTTCGTTTTGATTGATCAAACTTTGGCCGAGATACAGCCTCTTAGCCAATTTTGGGTGGACCTCGTTAAGTTTGCGACATTATAACTTTTTTTTTTCCAGTATAACAAAAAAATCGGGAACAGTACTTTTATGCGGCTCAGTCTGAAGATCATTTGAGTGCATGTTTGGAGAAAATTGGACAAAATTTGAAGGAGGAGTAGCGAAAAAACTGAATACTGTACATTTCAAAATGGCCACTACTGTAATGGGCGGGGTCTTAATGTAAGGTATTGGTTGTGATCAGCATGATGAGTGGAATCAGGTGTACTAAGTTTCATGTCTCTAGATCAAAGGGTTCAAAAGTTATAACCATTTCAATGTTGAATTTTTGAACTGGTGGTGGCGCTATAGAGTTGGTTCTAGAGACTCAATATTTGGCTCAATTACTTTTCATGACCATCACTATAAGTGTGCCAAATTTCATCATTTTCCTATTTACGGTTCATAGGGCTGCCATAGACTTCCATTGGCGGAAGAAGAAGAAAACTATTATTCTGACAATAACAATTGCTAATATAGCTGCAAGCAGCAACACGGGGCCAAGCCCAGGAAGGCACCGCAAGCAGAACAAGTACAGCAAGCTACAAGTACAGCAAGTACAGCAAGTACAGCAAGCACAGCAAGTACAGCAAGCACAGCAAGTACAGCAAGTACAGCAAGCACAGCAAGCACAGCATCACATCAATTACAGCAGAGCAGCAAGTACTGTAAGCACAGCAGCGCAGCAATTACAGCAAACACAGCAAGTACAGCAAATACAGCAAGTACTGCAAGTACAGCAAGTACTGCAAACACAGCAAGTACAGCAAGTACAGCAAGCACAGCAAGTACAGCAAGCACAGCAAGTACAGCAAGTACAGCAAGCACAGCATCACATCAATTACAGCAGGAAAGCAAGTACTGTAAACACAGCAGCGCAGCAATTACAGCAAACACAGCAAGTACTGTAAGCACAGCAGCGCAGCAATTACAGCAGAGCAGCAAGTACTGTAAGCACAGCAGCGCAGCAAGTACTGTAAGCACAGCAGAGCAGCAAGCATTTAAGCACCAACAGCAGTGCAGAGCCGGAAGAACAAAAACAGCAGAAATTGATAGTACATGTAAATGTACATCAAGCACATCAAGTACAGCAAGTACTGTAAGCACAGCATCGCAGCAAGTACAGCAAGTACAGCAGAGCAGCAAGTTCAGCAAGCACAGCAAGTACAGCAAGTACAGCAAGTACAGCAATCACAGCAAGTTCAGCAGAGCAGCAAGTACAGCAGAGCAGCAAGTTCAGCAAGCACAGCAGGTACAGCAAGTACAGCAAGTACAGCAATCACAGCAAGTTCAGCAGAGCAGCAAGTACTGTAAGCACAGCATCGCAGCAAGTACAGCAAGCACAGCTCTGTACAGCAAGTACAGCAAGTACTTTAAGCACAGCAGCACAGCAAGCATTTAAGCACCAATAGCAGTGCAGAGCCGCAAGAACAAAAACAGCACAAATTGAATACACATGTAAATGAAGCACAGCGAGCATTTAAGCACCAACAGCAGTGCAGAGCAGGAAGGAATTGAAATGACAACTTTATACACAATTTTAAAGTCGTCCCACATGGGACTCGAACCCACGACCAGAACGGTTTGGGATTAGTAACACATGGTTTAGCATATTGCGCCACTCAGAGGATGTGAATTTTAAAGTAGCAGAGGAGAGGGTTCAGTGTGAGAATGAGTTCACAAAAAGTTCCATGACATGTTATAAAGATTAGCATGCTAAGCTAGCTCAATGCTAATGTAGCTTATGACTTGGTACATCCAAACCTGGCAAAATAGATATCCTCGGATTCGACATGACGCAAGTAATCGATAGATACCAATTTTATTATTTTGTGAAAAACTGTTCACAAGTTACAGCCTCTGAACCAACTCTGGGTCGACCTTGTTAAGTTTGCGACACCATAACTTTTGAAGAAAACCCGGACACGGGGTACATCCCATCATGGCAAAATCAATATCCACGGATTCGGCAGTACAGCAAGTACAGCAGCACAGCAAGTACTGTAAGCACAGCAGCGCAGCAATTACAGCAGCGCAGCAAGTACTGTAAGCACAGCAGAGCAGCAAGTACAGCAAGCACAGCAAGTACAGCAAGTACAGCAAGTACAGCAAGTACAGCAAGTACAGCAAGTACAGCAGAGCAGCAAGAACTGTAAGTACAGCAGCGCAGCAAGTACTGTAAACACAGCATCGCAGCAAGTACAGCAAGTACAGCAAGCACAGCAAGTACAGCAAGTACAGCAGAGCAGCAAGAACTGTAAGTACAGCAAGCACAGCAAGTACAGCAAGTACAGCAGAGCAGCAAGAACTGTAAGTACAGCAGCGCAGCAAGTACTGTAAGCACAGCAGAGCAGCAAGTACTGTAAGCACAGCATCGCAGCAAGTACAGCAAGTACAGCAAATACAGCAATCACAGCAAGTACAGCATCGCAACAAGTACAGCAAGTACAGCAAGTACAGCAAGTACAGCAAGCACAGCAAGTACAGCAAGCACAGCAAGTACAGCAATCACAGCAAGTACAGCAGAGCAGCAAGTACTGTAAGCACAGCATCGCAGCAAGTACAGCAAGTACAGCAAGCACAGCAAGTACAGCAAGTACAGCAGCACATCAAGTACTGTAAGCACAGCAGAGCAGCAAGTTCAGCAAGCACAGCAAGTACAGCAAGTACAGCAATCACAGCAAGTACAGCAAGTACAGCATCGCAACAAGTACAGCAAGTACAGCAAGTACAGCAAGTACAGCAAGCACAGCAAGTACAGCAAGCACAGCAAGTACAGCAAGCACAGCAAGTACAGCAATCACAGCAAGTACAGCAGAGCAGCAAGTACTGTAAGCACAGCATCGCAGCAAGTACAGCAAGTACAGCAAGCACAGCAAGTACAGCAAGTACAGCAGCACAGCAAGTACTGTAAGCACAGCAGAGCAGCAAGTTCAGCAAGCACAGCAAGTACAGCAATCACAGCAAGTACAGCAGAGCAGCAAGTACTGTAAGCACAGCATCACAGCAAGTACAGCAAGTACAGCAAGCACAGCGCTGTACAGCAAGTACAGCAAGTACAGCAAGCACAGCAAGTACAGCAGAGCAGCAAGTACTGTAAGCACAGCAGAGCAGCAAGTACTGTAAGCACAGCATCGCAGCAAGTACAGCAAGTACAGCAGAGCAGCAAGTACTGTAAGCACAGCATCGCAACAAGTACAGCAAGTACAGCAAGTACAGCAGAGCAGCAAGTACTGTAAGCACAGCATCGCAGCAAGTACAGCAAGCACAGCGCTGTACAGCAAGTACAGCAAGTACTTTAAGCACAGCAGCACAGCAAGCATTTAAGCACCAATAGCAGTGCAGAGCCGCAAGAACAAAAACAGCACAAATTGAATATACATGTAACTGAAGCACAGAGAGCATTTAAGCACCAACAGCAGTGCAGAGCCGGAAGGAATTGAAATGACAACTTTATACACAATTTTAAAGTCATCCCACATGGGACTCGAACCCACGACCAGAATAGTTCGGGATTCGAGATGCATGGTTTAGCCGATTGCGCGACTCAGAGGACGTGAATTTCAAAGCAGCAGAGGAGAGGGTTCAGTGTGAGAATGAGTTCACAAAAAAGTTCCATGACATGTTAACCAGATTAGCATGCTAAGCTAATTAATGCTAATTTAGCTTATGACTTGGTACATCCAATCCTGGCAAAATAGACATCCTCGGATTCGACATGGCGCAAGGAATCGATAGACACCAATTTTATGATTTTGTGTCAAACTGTTTACAAGTTACAGCCTCTGAACCAATTTTGGGTCGACCTCGTTAAGTTTGCGACATCATAACTTTTTTTTTTTCAGTATAACAAAAAAATCGGGAACAGTACTTCTGTGCGGCTCAGTCCGACGATCATTTGAGCACATGTTTGGAGAAAATTGGACAAATTTTGAAGGAGGAGTAGCGAAAAAACTGTTTTACATTCGCTCCAATATGGCGGCCAGTCACATTGTTGTAAAATAGCATATGAGATATCGTTGAAATCGGCATAAGCCAAGGAATATATTGACATAAAGAAATCAAATTTCAAGCAATGATAGCAAAAGTTATAAGCGTTTTTTCAAAAAACAATGATATCTCTGGAACACTAGGTGGCGCTGTGATCAAACTTCTCATGTACCTTCGGGCCATGCTAATGATGATCCATACCAAATGTGGTGAGGAAATTTCAAATAGTTTAAAAGATATTGCAAATTATGACAAAATTCAAAATGGCGGACACGTGGTACATCCCATCATGGCAAAATTGATATCCACGGATTCGGCATGATGCAAGGAATCCATAGATACCACAATTATGAATTTCTGACAAACTGTTCAAAAGTTATTGGCCAAAATAGCAATTTGTCATATCTCATGACCCGTAGGTGGCGCTATTCCCAACTTTGGCATGGGACGTCAGAACATGCTTCCGATGAAGTGCACCAATTTTCGTTTTGATTGATCAAACTTTGGCCGAGATACAGCCTCTTAGCCAATTTTGGGTGGACCTCGTTAAGTTTGCGACATTATAACTTTTTTTTTTCCAGTATAACAAAAAAATCGGGAACAGTACTTTTATGCGGCTCAGTCTGAAGATCATTTGAGTGCATGTTTGGAGAAAATTGGACAAAATTTGAAGGAGGAGTAGCGAAAAAACTGAATACTGTACATTTCAAAATGGCCACTACTGTAATGGGCGGGGTCTTAATGTAAGGTATTGGTTGTGATCAGCATGATGAGTGGAATCAGGTGTACTAAGTTTCATGTCTCTAGATCAAAGGGTTCAAAAGTTATAACCATTTCAATGTTGAATTTTTGAACTGGTGGTGGCGCTATAGAGTTGGTTCTAGAGACTCAATATTTGGCTCAATTACTTTTCATGACCATCACTATAAGTGTGCCAAATTTCATCATTTTCCTATTTACGGTTCATAGGGCTGCCATAGACTTCCATTTGCGGAAGAAGAATAATAATAATAATAATAATAATAAGAAAACTAACAGATACAATAGGTGCCTTGCCCCTTCGGGGCTTGGCCCCTAATAAATATAGCTGCAAGCAGCAACACGGGGCCAAGCCCTGCAAGGCACCGCAATTAGAACAATTACAGCAAAGTTCAAAGGCTTGGCACCGCAATTAGAACAAGTACAGCAAAGTTCAAAGGCTTGGCACCGCATTTAGAACAAGTACAGCAAAGTTCAAAGGCTTGGCACTGCAAGCAGAACAAGTACTGCAAACTGCAAGTACAGCAAGCTGCAAGTACAGCAAGCACAGCAAGTACAGCAAGCACAGCAAGTACAGCAAGTACTGCAAGTACAGCAGCGCATCAAGCATTTAAGCACCAATAGCAGTGCAGAGCCGCAAGAACAAAAACAGCACAAATTGAATATACATGTAAATGAAGCTCAGCGAGCATTTAAGCACCAACAGCAGAGCAGAGCCGGAAGGAATTGAAATGACAACTTTATACACAATTTTAAAGTCTTCCCACATGGGACTCGAACCCATGACCAGAATGGTTCGGGAATCGAGATGCATGGTTTAGCCGATTGCGCCACTCAGAGGACGTGAATTTCAAAACAGCAGAGGACAGGGTTCAGTGTGAGAATGAGTTCACAAAAAAGTTCCATGACATGTTAACCAGATTAGCATGCTAAGCTAATTAATGCTAATTTAGCTTATGACGTGGTACATCCAATCCTGGCAAAATAGATATCCTCGGATTCGACATGGCGCAAGGAATCGATAGACACCAATTTTATGATTTTGTGTCAAACTGTTCACAAGTTACAGCCTCTGAACCAATGTTGGGTCGACCTTGTTAAGTTTGCGACATCATAACTTTTTTTTTTCAGTATAACAAAAAAATCGGGAACAGTACTTCTGTGCGGCTCGGTCCGAAGATCATTTGAGCAAATTTTGGACAATTTTGGACAAATTTTGAAGGAGGAGTAGCGAAAAAACTGTTTTACATTCGCTCCAATATGGCGGCCAGTCACATTGTTGTAAAATAGCATATGAGATATCGTTGAAATCGGCATAAGCCAAGGAATATATTGACATAAAGAAATCAAATTTCAAGCAATGTTAGCAAAAGTTATAAGCGTTTTTTCAAAAAACAATGATATCTCTGGAACACTAGGTGGCGCTGTGATCAAACTTCTCATGTACCTTCGGGCCATGCTAATGATGATCCATACCAAATGTGGTGAGGAAATTTCAAATAGTTTAAAAGATATTGCAAATTATGACAAAATTCAAAATGGCGGACACGTGGTACATCCCATCATGGCAAAATCGATATCCACGGATTCGGCATGATGCAAGGAATCCATAGATACCACAATTATGAATTTCTGACAAACTGTTCAAAAGTTATTGGCCAAAATAGCAATTTGTCATATCTCATGACCCGTAGGTGGCGCTATTCCCAACTTTGGCATGGGACCTCAGAACATGCTTCCGATGAAGTGCACCAATTTTCGTTTCGATTGATCAAACTTTGGCCGAGATACAGCCTCTTAGCCAATTTTGGGTGGACCTCGTTAAGTTTGCGACATTATAACTTTTTTTTTTCCAGTATAACAAAAAAATCGGGAACAGTACTTTTATGCGGCTCAGTCTGAAGATCATTTGAGTGCATGTTTGGAGAAAATTGGACAAAATTTGAAGGAGGAGTAGCGAAAAAACTGAATACTGTACATTTCAAAATGGCCACTACTGTAATGGGCGGGGTCTTAATGTAAGGTATTGGTTGTGATCAGCATGATGAGTGGAATCAGGTGTACTAAGTTTCATGTCTCTAGATCAAAGGGTTCAAAAGTTATAACCATTTCAATGTTGAATTTTGAACTGGTGGTGGCGCTATAGAGTTGGTCCTAGAGGCTCAAAAATTGGTCCAATTACTATTCATTAGCATCACTACAAGTGTGCCAAATTTCATCATTTTCCTATGTACGGTTCATAGGGCTGCCATAGACTTCCATTGGCGGAAGAAGAAGAAAACTATTATTCTGACAATAACAATTGCTAATATAGCTGCAAGCAGCAACACGGGGCCAAGCCCAGGAAGGCACCGCAAGCAGAACAAGTACAGCAAGCTACAAGTACAGCAAGTACAGCAAGTACAACAAGCACAGCAAGTACACCAAGCACAGCAAGTACAGCAAGTACAGCAAGCACAGCAAGCACAGCATCACATCAATTACAGCAGAGCAGCAAGTACTGTAAGCACAGCAGCGCAGCAATTACAGCAAACACAGCAAGTACAGCAAATACAGCAAGTACTGCAAGTACAGCAAGTACTGCAAACACAGCAAGTACAGCAAGTACAGCAGAGCAGCAAGTACTGTAAGCACAGCATCGCAACAAGTACAGCAGTACAGCAAGTACAGCAATCACAGCAAGTATAGCAGAGCAGCAAGTACTGTAAGCACAGCATCGCAGCAAGTACAGCAAGCACAGCGCTGTACAGCAAGTACAGCAAGTACTTTAAGCACAGCAGCACAGCAAGCATTTAAGCACCAATAGCAGTGCAGAGCCGCAAGAACAAAAACAGCACAAATTGAATATACATGTAACTGAAGCACAGAGAGCATTTAAGCACCAACAGCAGTGCAGAGCCAGAAGGAATTGAAATGACAACTTTATACACAATTTTAAAGTCGTCCCACATGGGACTCGAACCCACGACCAGAATAGTTCGGGATTCGAGATGCATGGTTTAGCCGATTGCGCCACTCAGATGACGTGAATTTCAAAGCAGCAGAGGAGAGGGTTCAGTGTGAGAATGAGTTCACAAAAAAGTTCCATGACATGTTAACCAGATTAGCATGCTAAGCTAATTAATGCTAATTTAGCTTATGACTTGGTACATCCAATCCTGGCAAAATAGACATCCTCGGATTCGACATGGCGCAAGGAATCGATAGACACCAATTTTATGATTTTGTGTCAAACTGTTTACAAGTTACAGCCTCTGAACCAATTTTGGGTCGACCTCGTTAAGTTTGCGACATCATAACTTTTTTTTTTTCAGTATAACAAAAAAATCGGGAACAGTACTTCTGTGCGGCTCAGTCCGAAGATCATTTGAGCACATGTTTGGAGAAAATTGGACAAATTTTGAAGGAGGAGTAGCGAAAAAACTGTTTTACATTCGCTCCAATATGGCGGCCAGTCACATTGTTGTAAAATAGCATATGAGATATCGTTGAAATCGGCATAAGCCAAGGAATATATTGACATAAAGAAATCAAATTTCAAGCAATGATAGCAAAAGTTATAAGCGTTTTTTCAAAAAACAATGATATCTCTGGAACACTAGGTGGCGCTGTGATCAAACTTCTCATGTACCTTCGGGCCATGCTAATGATGATCCATACCAAATGTGGTGAGGAAATTTCAAATAGTTTAAAAGATATTGCAAATTATGACAAAATTCAAAATGGCGGACACGTGGTACATCCCATCATGGCAAAATTGATATCCACGGATTCGGCATGATGCAAGGAATCCATAGATACCACAATTATGAATTTCTGACAAACTGTTCAAAAGTTATTGGCCAAAATAGCAATTTGTCATATCTCATGACCCGTAGGTGGCGCTATTCCCAACTTTGGCATGGGACGTCAGAACATGCTTCCGATGAAGTGCACCAATTTTCGTTTTGATTGATCAAACTTTGGCCGAGATACAGCCTCTTAGCCAATTTTGGGTGGACCTCGTTAAGTTTGCGACATTATAACTTTTTTTTTTCCAGTATAACAAAAAAATCGGGAACAGTACTTTTATGCGGCTCAGTCTGAAGATCATTTGAGTGCATGTTTGGAGAAAATTGGACAAAATTTGAAGGAGGAGTAGCGAAAAAACTGAATACTGTACATTTCAAAATGGCCACTACTGTAATGGGCGGGGTCTTAATGTAAGGTATTGGTTGTGATCAGCATGATGAGTGGAATCAGGTGTACTAAGTTTCATGTCTCTAGATCAAAGGGTTCAAAAGTTATAACCATTTCAATGTTGAATTTTTGAACTGGTGGTGGCGCTATAGAGTTGGTTCTAGAGACTCAATATTTGGCTCAATTACTTTTCATGACCATCACTATAAGTGTGCCAAATTTCATCATTTTCCTATTTACGGTTCATAGGGCTGCCATAGACTTCCATTTGCGGAGAAGAATAATAATAATAATAATAATAATAAGAAAACTAACAGATACAATAGGTGCCTTGCCCCTTCGGGCTTGGCCCCTAATAATAATAAGAAAACTAACAGATACAATAGGTGCCTTGCCCCTTCGGGGCTTGGCCCCTAAATATAGCTGCAAGCAGCAACACGGGGCCAAGCCCTGCAAGGCACCGCAACTAGAACAAGTACAGCAAAGTTCAAAGGCTTGGCACCGCAATTAGAACAAGTACAGCAAAGTTCAAAGCTTGGCACCGCAAGCAGAACAAGTACTGCAAACTGCAAGTACAACAAGTACAGCAAGTACAGCAAGCACAGCAAGTAC
>JAVALU010000158.1:0-25963 GCA_030770095.1 Gila robusta
TCCAGATGACTGAAGATAATTCTTCATGGTTCGGAAACTTGTTAGGTAAACCGTGGATGTGGATAAAGGAAATAGCAATTCTGCTGTTGTTTCTCCTACTAGCGTACTATCTATGCGTCCACAGTATCAAGTGTTTCATTCAACAAATGAATCACGCCTCTCACGAGAAAATCACAGTTCCTACCAGAAAAGACTATTACCCGTAAGAACTTCACGGACCCTAAATTGCATGTTTTTTTTCTGTGTCAGCATGCAATTGCAGAAACATCAATACAGAGCATGTGCCTGTAACGATCACAAGTTACAAGAATGAACTTTTAAGTGTTTAAATTTGTATATAATGTGAAAGTTATTAGAACTCTCAAAGAGGGGACTGAAGGATTACAAATTTAAGAATAGGTTTAAGATCTGCTGATCCTATTTTCTTTACATAACATCACATGAAAAATTAAGGTAGAGTAAATTGAATTTAGCATTTAAGGTTATGATGGTGATGATATCAGCTGTGAAACAGTTTCCAGCAAGAGAGTCCGGCCAATCCTTTTTTCTGTATTTGTCAGATTACTGCTCTCTATCGAGCCTGCCATTCCTGTTTCTCTCTATTGTAAGCAGATTACTGAAACTCTTGGTAGCTTCTGTCTCAGCGGGAGAGTTCTGCCATTAGTGTTTTTGAGTCTCACTGTTTGAATAGTTATGCTGATTGGATTAGGATTGGTAACGCTCTCAGTCTAGTACCGGTTTCCTAAACCTGTATACGACATTTACATGCTTTGTTCCGATTCTCCTCCTCCATGTAATCCCTCCCTATATATACTACAATGTAAAGTTCTTTTTGTTGGGACTCGAGACGAGCTTGGAAGACTACAGTGACGCACAGCTCGTGTTCTCAATAAAGAAACCTTCTTAAGATACAACCCGAGTCTCCTGATCTGCGCTTCTGAGTTTTCTACACTTTGGGAGGAAAAAGTTCACAACAATTGCCAGGTGATCCAAAAGGAGTCCCATCCAGTCACTTTCTGAGGGGGACATGAAGGCAACCCCACATGCCACCAGGGAGGCTGACCTGGTGTAATTTACTGACCTAGTCTTGCCAACAACCCGTCTGTTTCCTAAACAGTCTCTAACATATTTTGCCTCACTTGTGGAGGCATCCGATAGGGAGGACTGCAGATAGCGGCAGTAATCGCTCACATACCGGATTATAGAGACATGCATCCTGGAGAGTAGAACTCAGCATAGCGCTTTCTAACCCTTGCAAACGAGGGGAGTGACTCTACTCGATCCTGGATCTACACAGTGCTTCAAGGCCCTTTGGAGGCTGGGCACTCTGAAATGCTTTTTTGCATTTCCCTAATGAGGGGAGCGCCTCCAGCTCTACGGTTTACATTGCCAACAGGCAGTGTACTCAACAGAATTGCTATCGACCCTTTAAAGCAGGGGGAGTACAATCTTACGCTACCGGACTATCGGGGAGGCATACTGTAAGGCCTACAGCTTTGAAAGACACGGGCGTCAGCTCGGGCATTGCTTTGTTCTCTAAACAGAGTCTCTAACATTACTTGCCTAACTTGTGGAGGCATCCGATAGGGAGGACTGCAGATAGTGGCAGTAATCGCTCACAGACCGGATCATAGAGACGGGCATCCTGGAGAGTAGAACTCAGCATAGCGCTTTCTAACCCTTGCAAATGAGAGGAGTAACTCTACTCGATCATGGATCTACACAGTCCTTCAAGGCCCTGTGGAGGCTGGGCACTCTAAAAGGGACCCTAATAAAGGGAGTGCCTCCAGCTCTAGGGTTTACATTGCCAACAGGCAGTGTACTCAGCAGAAGTGCTATGGACCCTTTAAAGCAGAGGTCTTCAATCCTGCTCCTGGAGGGCCACTGTCCTGCAGAGTTTAGTTCCAACCTGCTTCAGCACTCCTGCCTTTGTTCAAGCGACCCTGAAGAGCTTGATGAGCTGATTCAGGTGTGTTTGATTAGGGTTGGAACTAAACTCTGCAGGACAGTGGCCCTCCAGGAGCAGGATTGAAGACCTCTGCTTTAAAGCAAGGGGAGTACAGTCTTACGCTACTAGACTATCGAGGAGGCCTATTGTAAGGCCTAGAGCTTCAAATATCACAGGCATCAGCCCGGGCAGTGCTTTGGCTCTAAGGGAGCATACTCAACCATCCCAAATGGGAGGGAGTATCTAATCTGTCTCTACCTGAGCCTGGGTGATGAAGGGTGATCTCTTACGAGCTTATGGGTAGCAAGGTACTCTAAATAATGACCCTAAAAAAAGGAGTACTATCAGCATGACCATAAGGAATGATATCAGGGTCGAGGACTATTATCTTGTATTTTTTACAAGACAGATTTTATATTCTCTACTAAACCCAAGGAAATGGAAGCCACAGTAAGTGGCCAACGACATTCAACCTTATGGCTTGAATTATTTTATTCAAGGGGCTCAGTGGAAAAAAATCCTTTTTCAATTTGAAGGGCTAGCTGGATAAACTAGCTACAATACTCAGCTCTAAAGGGTCGAAGGCCTGAGCATACTGCTTCTTACTTTCTAGAGAGAAAGGCCTGACAACGCCCATGAGATATCTGCATGGGAGGCTTTTTGGAGATAACTCCCACTAGGGAGGAAGCCATCTTATTTTACACAGAATGTCTGTTTGATGCTCAGATGAACGGTGGCCTCACTAGAGAATTTTCCATATAATAAAGCCAACCTGTTCACTACTACAGATTGGCACTACCCACTACATAAGCCTGCCAACTCTAACATAAGAGGAGGCCTCTGGGAAGGGTATGCATAGCCTACCTATATATGGGAACTACAGGGCCCTAATTTCACCATTCTATAAAAACCCTACCTAACACCCCTATAATACTTTCTAACAGGCAACCGTGGTCTACTGTTCAACCTTACTAAAAACTCTTATAAAGGGAGGAGACTTACAAAGCTCAACCTGCTGCCCATAGAGCGATGGCCTAAACGACATTCACAAATGCTCCTGTCTGCCTTGCTGCCTTGCTGTTGGTTTTGTGTCTGTAGCTTCGTATATATTTCTGTTTTGAATCATTATTTACTACCATTCCCTGTTGTTTATACTGCTAAATACAACTTACTCAACATCACATATTAACCTGACATCGCTAGCTTCTAAATCGTTGTTAGCACAACAAGCTACTAATTCGCTAGCCTGTTAGCGTGCCATCCGTGTGCTCTTTATTTATTTATTTAGCTCGCGCGCCTTTTACAAATCCATCAAAGCTGTGGTAAGTAGAATCAGTCAACAAACATGGTAAGTCATGTCATCTTCTCCTCTTATTGTGACTTGCACTTCATGTAACATGTATAGTATAGCCTTCTCCGTCTGCACAGGATTTACATGTGATAAATGCAGGGAGATAGTCAGGCTGACGGAGAGGATTTTAGAACTAGATACACGCATCCAAACTTTAATTGAGGTTAATTGTAAGAGTGCAAGAGCTTTAGATACTGCTTTGGATGCGACTAGCTTAGAGAACACTGTACATTGTTCGGTTCCGGCTGAAGTAGAGCCCGTGCAGCAGGGCAATTGGGTGATGGTGAGGCGCTGTAGTCGCGGGACAAAACACCGCTCTTCCGTTCCGATTACAACATCAAACAGATTCTCCCCACTCAATGAAACACCCACTGAGAATCCTGTTGAATGTGCCCTAGTTATTGGCGATTCTATTACACGGAGCGTGAAAATAGAGACACCAGCCACCATAGTCACATGTTTGCCGGGAGCCAGAGCGCCTGACATCAAAGCAAATTTAAAAGTGCTGGCTAATGCTAATCGTAAATTCTTTAAGATTATTATTCACGTCGGCACTAATGATGTTCGACTTCGCCAGGCGGAGATCACTAAAATTAATGTTAAAGAGGTGTGTGAACTCGCAAGTACGATGTCAGGCACTGTAATTTGTTCTGGCCCCCTTCCTGTTCGAAGGAGTGATGAGATAGTTAACAGATTGTCATCACTCAATGGCTGGTTGTCTAAGTGGTGTCCATAAAATAATATAGAATTCATAGACAATTGGAAAAGTTTTTGGGGCAGACCTGACCTGTTGAAAAGAGATGGTATTCATCCCTCCTGGGATGGTGCTGCTCTTCTCTCTAGTAATATGGCACATAGTCTTAGAGCTCAAACATGACAATCTGGGGCTCGGGTCAGAAAGCAGACAAACTGGCTAAACCGACCGTCTGCCAGCTGTGTCACGTCACCAAGGTCAGATAAATCCCATCACATAGAGGCTCTTTCACCTAGATATCATCAAATAGAGACTGTGTCTGTTCCCCGAAGTAGGAAATACAAAAAACTTCCAAACCCATCTAAGGGTAAAAATTTAATTGATGTTCAACAAATAAAAAACAGAAATAATACAAATGAACAAATGATAAAGCTTGGGTTGCTGAATATTTGATCCCTTACTTCAAAAGCACTTATTGTTAATGATATGATTACAGACTATAACCTAGATGTGCTGTGTATGACAGAAACCTGGCTAAAACCAAACGATTACATTACTTTAAATGAGTGCACTCCGCAAGATTACTGTTATAAACATTAACCTCGTCTGAAAGGCAAAGGGGGAGGTGTTGCTGTAATTTATAGTAATATTTTCAAAATTACTAAGAAGTCTAGTTTCAAATATAATTCTTTTGAAGTGTTGGTGCTTAATGTAACATTATATAGTGCAAATGATAAATCACGTTTAAGATTTGTGCTGGCTACTGTATACAGGCCACCAGGGCACCATACTGACTTTATCAAAGAATTTGCTGACTTTCTATCAGAGTTAGTACTGGCTGCAGATAAAGTCCTAATTGTTGGTGATTTTAATATACATGTAGATAATGAAAAAGATGCATTGGGATTAGCATTTAAAGACATTCTTAACTCTATTGGAGTTAGACAACACGTGTCAGGACCTACTCATTGTCGTAATCATACTCTAGATCTAATATTATCACATGGAATCAATGTTGATGCTATTGAAATTCTGCAGCAGAGCGATGACATCTCAGATCATTATCTAGTCTCGTGTAAACTTCATATAGCCAAGGCTGCAAAGCCAACTCCGTGTTACAAATATGTTAGACCTATCACTTCTGCCACAAAAAATTGCTTTATTAATAATCTTCCTGATTAGTTTCATCATCTCAGCATCCCAGATAGCTTAGAAGAACTCGATATTGCGACAGAAACTTTTAACTCTCTATTTTCCAGCACTTTAGACACAGTTGCTCCGTTGTGCTTAAAGAAGATCAAAGAAAATAGTCCAACGCCGTGGTACAACGAGCACACTCAGGCCCTAAAGAGAGCAGCCAGAAAAATGGAGCGAAACTGGAAGAAAACAAAACTAGAGGTATTTCGCATTTCATGGAAGGAGAGCTCGATTGCATACAGAGAGGCCTTAAAAACTGCTAGATCTGCTTATTTTTCAACCCTATTAGAAGAAAATAAACAAAGCCCTAGGTATTTATTCGAAGCAGTTGCTAAACTGACGAAAAATAAAGTTTCAAGCCCAGAAGTTTGCAAGCAGCACAACAGTAATGACTGTATGACCTTCTTCACTTATAAAATTGATAATATCAGAAAAAAATTATAACTATGCAACCGTCTACTACAGTATCGCATCAGACAGTGCATTGTAGTCTCACTGACGAAAAATTCGATTCATTCATTGCTATAGGAGAGGAAGAATTTTCTAAACTCGTTAAATCATCTAAATCGACAACATGTATGTTAGATCCTATACCGACTAAACTAATGAAAGAGATGCTTCCAGAGGTCATAGATCCTCTTCTCAATATCATTAATTCATCTTTGTCACTAGGATACGTACCGAAAACTTTTAAGCTGGCTATGATTAAACCACTAGTTAAAAAAACACAACTTGATCCTACAGAATTAGTCAATTACAGGCCGATCTTAAATCTACCTTTTCTGTCAAAGATACTAGAAAAGGCAGTATCCTCACAACTATGTTCCTTTTTAGAAAGAAATGGTATCTGTGAGGATTTTCAATCAGGATTTAGACCGTATCATAGTACTGAGACAGCTCTCATTAGAGTCACAAATGATTTGCTCTTATCATCCGATCGTGGCTGTATCTCGCTATTGGTGTTACTCGATCTTAGTGCTGCATTTGATACTATTGACCACAACATTCTTTTAAATAGACTCGAAAATTATGTTGCCATTAGTGGAATTGCATTAGCATGGTTTAAATCATACTTCTCTGACCGTTATCAGTTTGTAGCAGTAAATGAAGAGATGTCTTATCGATCAAAAGTTCAGTATGGCGTACCACAAGGCTCAGTACTAGGACCGTTGCTGTTCACTCTGTACATGCTACCCTTAGGAGATATTATTAGGAAGCATGGCATTAGTTTTCACTGTTATGCTGATGATACTCAGTTCTATATTTCTTCAAGCCCTGATGAAACTTACCAATTCATCAAATTAACGGAATGCAAGCTGATATAAAATTGGATGACTAGTAATTTCCTACTACTTAATTCTGAAAAAAACAGAGATTTCTATCCTAATTATTGGACAAAAAACTTACTCACGTAATAACCTAGAATACTGTCTAACACTTGATGGCTGCTCTGTCAAGTCCTCGTCGTCGGTTAGGAACCTGGGTGTGCTCTTTGATAGCAATCTTTCATTTGAAAGTCACGTGAATAGTATCTGTAAAACAGTATCATTTTTCTAGTGTTGGGTCCGAGTCCACCTTTGTCGAGTCCGAGTCGATTCCAAGTCCTTAACAATTGAGTCCGAGTCCAAGTCCGAGTCCAAAGAGGGCCGAGTCGGACTTGAGTCCGAGTCCTTAACATCCGAGTCCGAGTTGAGTCCGGCCAAGTCCACAAAGATTTAAATGATTTGAAATTGACCTTTCACAAAGACCCGCCCCTCTTAGTTACTGTCGGACAAAAATGGCGGGAATCTGCATTATGATTGGTCAGATCGCCTGTCAATCAAATTCCGGAGAAAGGTCTCAACACTGAGCTCTTAAAGGGATAGTTCACCCAAAAATGAAAATTCTGTCAGTATTTACTCACCCTCATGTTGTTCCAACCCCGTAAGACCTTCGTTCATCTTCGGAACACGAATTAAGATATTTTTGATTAAATCTGAGAGCTGGATCACTCCTCCATAGGCTTCTAAGGGATTGACACTTGCCAGCCCCGAAAAGTTATTGAAGACATCGTTAAAATAGTCCAAGTGACTACAGTGGCTCAATCTTAAGTTTATGAAACGACGAGAATACTTTTTGTGCGCAAAAAATACAAAAATAACGACATTATTTCAACTATTCATTTCCTTCTCTGTAGGCCTCGAGTCAGTTCACTAGTGTAATAGCGCAGCGCTTCTGTGTTGTACGTCACACGCATCACACACATGACCAGTGTCGGCCAATAGTGAGCCTACGTGTGACGTAGCACTACGCAATCACACTACGTGATATTTTAATATTTTAAACCTTACAAAATGGTTGCAATGTATAGTCAATGTCATACGTTTACCTATTGTACATCTTTCAGAATCTGCAAGGTAATGCTCAAGAATGCAACACAATGCATTCAACTTTTGAGCAAGATAATGGTGATGTTTAAATGTTTCTTATTTTGTTTTACATGCTAATATATTTTTTAGCCTCTGAAGGGCAGGACTAAATTAATATAATTTTTCAACAAAATAAGTACAATTTACATCCAGTTCCATCCTTAATGGACTTCTTGAGCATCACTAAATGTTTGTAGGGTTTGTAATAGTTGTGTATGAGTCCCTCAGTTGTCACCAGTGCGAAAAGATGGATCTCACAATCATAGTCACTGCTAGTAAGGAGTCAAATATGCAGAAGATGCTGGAAAAGCAAAGAATGTGCAGGAGCTGGAGGATTTTTCATCATGAACAACCATTACAAAAACAAAAAACAACAAAAAAAAACAGTTGTGGATCATTCAGGTAATGACACACAATATTACAATCAAGTAATTTGTCTTGTATTTTGTGTTTGTATTTTGTCTTGTGGACTAGGCTATTAAACATCTGTTATGTGAAAAAGCTTTTTCAGTGCAGTACTAAATAGAAACAATGTTTTTATGATCCTTCTTATTAATAAATAAATAAAAGTTACATTTTGGAGATTCTGAAAGGTGTATGTAAACTTTTGACTAAAGTGTAAATGTAACACAAATTATACAATTATTAGACGCCAAAATGTTGCTATGGTTATCACTTTCTCATGTTGCTATGGTTACTATGTCAATCATCGCAATTTCAAGACTCACAGGACTAAAATTTAGCGGATTCACTCCCACATTTAAATGCATTTATCACTGTTTATAATTTACAGTGTGAACGTAACCACTGGTCCTCTAGAAGCATGAAAAACAAAACTATTATTTAGATTGTCAATAGCGCTCGCTCCCTTTAAGCCATCACTTACTTACCACGTTCTGCACTCTCCCTAAAACTCTCGTCATAAACACTGAAGTTGTCCGCACTGCACAGTGAATCTCTCATTTATATCGCGTAATGTAATGTATATGTAATGCTCAATGCGGAAACAACACAAATAGTTTTGTTTCGTTTTTGAATAATATTGTGTCCTCCAGTGCCCGAACTCGAATGGACTCGGACATTTTTCCGAGTCCAAAAGGTCTGAGTCCGTGTCAAGTCCGAGTACAAATTCATCCGAGTGCGTAACAAGTCCGAGTTCATTCAAAATTGGACTGGAGTCCGGACTCGAGTCCGAGTCCGAGGTCGAGTACCTCAACTCTACATTTTTCTATCTATCTATGACACTTATCTATCTACAATTAAACTCTTAAACTCATAATAAATTAATAAACTTTAAACTTGAACTCTTAGACTCATTTAAACTTATAAATTCTAAACTCATAAACTTGTACGCTTATAAACTCATACACTTATAAACTCATGAATTCATACACTTATGAACTCTTAAACTCATGAATTCATACACTTATGAACTCTTAAACTTATAAATTAATAAACTCTGGACTCTTAGACTCATTTAAACTTATAAACTCTTAAACTCATAAATTAATCAACTAAACTCTTAGACTCATTTAAACATAAACTCTTAAACTTGTACACTTATAAACTCATGAATTCATACACGTATGAACTCATGAATTCATAAACTTATTAACTCAAACTCAAATTAATAAACTCTGAACTCTTACTCATTTAAACTTATGAACTCTTAAACTCATAAATTCATACACTTATGAACTTTTAAATTCATAAATAGTTCACCATAGCAACCACCCAGAACACCCTAGCAACCACCCAAAATACCATAGAACACCCTAGCAACACCATAGCAACCACCCAGAACACCCTAGCAACTGCCTAGCAACCACCCAAAATCCCTTAAAACACCCTAGCAACACCATAGCAACCACCCAAAATAGCATAGAACACCCTAGCAACACCATAGCAACCACCCAGAACACCCTAGCAACCACCCAAAATACCTTAAAACACCCTAGCAACACCATAGCAACCACCCAAAATAGCCTAGAACACCCTAACAACACCATACAACACCCTAGCAACACCATAGCAACCACCCAAAATACCCTAGAACACCCTAGCAACACCATAGCAACCACCCAGAACACCCTAGCAACTGCCTAGCAACCACCCAGAACATCCTAGCAACCACCCAAAATACCTTAAAACACCCTAGCAACCACCCAAAATACCCTAGCAACACCATAGTAACCACCCAGAACACCCTAGCAACTGCCTAGCAACCACCCAGAACACCCTAGCAACCACCCAAAATACCTTAAAACACCCTAGCAACACCATAGCAACCACCCAAAATACCTTAGAATACCCTAGCAACACCATAGCAACCACCCAGAATACCCTAGCAACTGCCTAGCAACCACCCAAAACACCCTAGCAACCAGCCAAAATACCTTAAACACCCTAGCAACACATAGCAACCACTCAAAATACCTTAGAACATCCTAGCAACACCATAGCAACCACCCAGAACACCCTAGCAACTGCCTAACAACCACCCAGAACACCATAGCAACCACCCAAAATACCCTAGAACACCCTAGCAACACCATAGCAACCACCCAAAATACCTTAGCAACCCACTGGAAACACCCTAGCCACTTTAAATTACTTCAAACTATACTTTAAAATTTAAACTACTTTAAACTAAACTATTTTAAACCCTAACCCTAACCCTAACCCTACTATAAACTTCAAAATAATTTAAATTTTAAACTAATTTACACTTTAACTAATTTAAACTTTAAACTACTTTAAACTTTAAACTACTTTATACTTTAAACTACTTTATACTTTAAACTACTTTAAACTTCTTCAAACCTATTGGTCCAAACTTTCACAAGCCAACTTAAAGTTTGTCTTGACGAACTTTTTAATCTAGTTAGTGGTGCTTGCCAAAGGCAAGGCATCACTATTGTTATTGTGCATACTTATTATTAGTGGTGCTTGCCAAAGGCAAGGCATCACTATTGTTATTGTGCATACTTATTATTATTAGTGGGTGCTTGCCAAAGGCAAAGCCCCAACTATTACTATTCCTTTTTTTGATTCCGCCAAAAGTTTGACGAGCAATTCCTTCCACAGCTTTTGTCACAGATCCATGAATGCGGCATCAAATCGTGCGGCCTATTGAGGAGTAGTGTCCTATGAGTTTTATTAGAGATCCGGGGTACGGTGTTCGCCCCAGGGGCGAACGAACTTCCGAAAAATCCCATAGACTTAACATTGCGACAAACTTTGACGATTCATAGCTCCGAGCGAGGATTTCGCAGAAACGTGCGGTTTTCCACATTTGAAGAGGCTGGCAGGCTCTGTAAGAAAATACCTCACAATGGGGTAAAAGTTTCACCCCTGGGGGACAGGAGCTGCCCAAATTTTCCCCATTGACCACAATGTTATTAGTGGTGCTTGCCAAAGGCAAGGCATCACTAGTGTTCTTCTCCATACTTATTAGTGGTGCTTGCCAAAGGCAAGGCATCACTATTGTTCTTCTCCATACTTATTATTAGTGGTTCTTGCCAAAGGCAAGGCATCACTAGTGTTCTCTTGCATACTTATTAGTGGTGCTTGCCAAAGGCAAGGCATCACTATTGTTATTGTGCATACTTATTATTAGTGGTGCTTGCCAAAGGCAAGGTATCACTAGTGTTATCTTGCATACTTATTATTATTATTAGTGGTGCTTGCCAAAGGCAAGGCATCACTAGTGTTCTTCTCCATACTTATTATTATTATTAGTGGTGCTTGCCAAAGGCAAGGCATCACTATTGTTCTTCTCCATACTTATTAGTGGTGCTTGCCAAAGGCAAGGCATCACTAGTGTTCTCTTGCATACTTATTATTAGTGGTGCTTGCCAAAGGCAAGGCATCACTAGTGTTCTTCTCCATACTTATTAGAGGTGCTTGCCAAAGGCAAGGCATCACTAGTGTTCTCTTGCATACTTATTAGTGGTGCTTGCAAAGCAACACTATTGTTATTCTCCATACTTATTATTCTTATTAGTGGTGCTTGCCATAGGCAAAGCAACACTATTGTTATTGTGCATACTTATTATTAGTGGTGCTTGCCAAAGGCAAAGCAACACTATTGTTATCCGTCATACTTATTAGTGGTGCTTGCAAAGCAACACTATTGTTCTTTTCCATACTTATTATTAGTGTGAATGCTTCAAGCATTCACACTATTGAAATCCAAATCTTTATTATTATTATTCCGTATTCTTCCGTGGTCGCTTTCAACTCCTCTCTACTTTGTGCTACAAAAACCATTCAACTATCAAAATGTTCAGCTTTTAAAGGACTTGTGTGCTATTACTTTTCTTTTTGATGTGACTTTCAGATTTCTTAAAAATTAATATTAAAAACCATAAAAATCCCATTGACTTTCATTGCAACATGTTCAAATTGAGCCAAGACTACGGTGGCCCAGAAGTGTACAACACAAAAACTCAAATCTAAACTCCCTGAAGCCCTAGACTCAATTAAACTACCATTCTATATGTACTAATGAACTTATCTATCTATCTATCTATCTATCTATCTATCTATCTATCTATCTATCTATCTAACTAATCTATCTTTCTTTCTTTCTTTCTTTCTATCTAATCTATCTTTCTTTCTAACTAATCTATCTTTCTTTCTTTCTAACTAATCTATCTATCTTTCTTTCTTTCTAACTAATCTTTCTTTCTTTCATTCTTTCTTTCTTTCTTTCTTTATTTTTTCTACCTAATCTTTCTTTCTTTCTTCCTAATCTTTCTTTCTACCTAATCTATCTTT
Organism: Gila robusta; assembly: GCA_030770095.1. Taxonomy (NCBI): domain Eukaryota; kingdom Metazoa; phylum Chordata; class Actinopteri; order Cypriniformes; family Leuciscidae; genus Gila; species Gila robusta. Next base: position 12,381 of record JAVALU010000158.1, read on the forward strand.
CTTTCTTTCTTTCTCTCTCTCTTTCTCTCTACCTAATCTTTCTTTCTTTCTTTCTTTCTTTCTAATCTTTCTTTCTTTCTTTCTTTCTTTCTTTCTTTCTTTCTTTCTTTCTTTATTTCTAATCTTTCTTTCTTTCTCTCTAACTAATCCATCTTTCTTTCTTTCTAACTAATCCATCTTTCTTTCTTTCTAACTAATTCTTCTTTATTTTTCTTTCTTTCTTTCTTTCTTTCTTTCTTTCTTTCTTTCTTTCTTTCTTTCTTTCTTTCTTTCTTTCTTTCTTTCTTTCTTTCTCTTTCTACCTAATCTTTCTTTCTACCTAATCTATCTTTCTTTCTTTCTATCTAATCTGTTTCTTTCTAACTAATCTATCTTTCTAACTAATCTATCTTTCTTTCTTTCTAACTAATCTATCTATCTTTTTCTTTCTAACTAATCTATCTTTCTTTCTTTCTAACTAATCTATCTATCTTTCTTTCTAACTAATCTTTCTTTCTTTCTTTCTTTCTTTCTTTCTTTCTTTCTTTCTTTCTTTCTTTCTTTTTTCTACCTAATCTTTCTTTCTTTCTTCCTAATCTTTCTTTCTACCTAATCTATCTTTCTTTCTTTCTCTCTCTCTTTCTCTCTACCCAATCTTTCTTTCTTTCTTTCTTTCTTTCTTTCTTTCTTTCTTTCTTTCTTTCTTTCTTTCTAATCTTTCTTTCTTTCTATCTTTCTTTCTTTCTAACTAATCTATCTTTCTTTTCTTTCTAACTAATCTATCTATCTTTCTTTCTAACGAATCTATCTTTTTTCTTTCTAACTAATCTATCTATCTTTCTTTCTAACTAATCTATCTTTCTTTCTTTCTCTCTAACTAATCCATCTTTCTTTCTTTCTAACTAATCCATCTTTCTTTCTTTCTAACTAATCCTTCTTTATTTTTCTTTCTTTCTTTCTTTCTTTTTTTCTACCTAATCTTTCTTTCTTTATCTTTCTTTCTTTCTTTCTCTACCTAATCTTTCTTTCTTTCTACCTAATCTTTCTTTCTACCTAATCTTTCTTTCTTTCTTTCTTTCTTTCTTTCTTTCTTTCTTTCTCTTTCTACCTAATCTTTCTTTCTACCTAATCTATCTTTCTTTCTTTCTTTCTCTCTCTCTTTCTCTCTACCTAATCTTTCTTTCTTTCTGACTACCATTAAAAGAGATCAAAGGGATATCTCAGGATATAAGTGTCATAGAAACATGAGGGTGGGCTCGTTTGACTCGGGCCAGCAAACAGCCAATCCTGAATCACCTCAACACTTACTGGCCACGCCCTAGCAACCATTGTCGAGCACCTTAGCAACCAAAATCCAAAGAGGGATATCTTCCATTCTGAATGTCACAGAGGCATGGGAGTTGGTTTATATCATTTATACTTACAAGCAGCCTTTGGAGTTTCATGATTGGCAGCTGCCAAGCCACTCCCTAGCAACCAAACAGAGTACCCTAGCAACCATTTTGCAAGACCTATATCTCTGCATCAAAACATCGTATAGAGATGGGGGTTGGTTTATACATTCACATTGACTTTGGAGCTTCATGATTGGCAGCTGCCAAGCCACTCCCTAGCAACCAAACAGAGTACCCTAGCAACCGTTTTGCAAGACCTATATCTCTGCATCAAAACATCGTATAGAGATGGGGGTTGGTTTATATCATTCACACTGACAATCAGCCTTTGGAGTTTTATGATTGGCAGCTGCCAAGCCACTCCCTAGCAACCAAAGAGAGTACCCTAGCAACCATTTTGCAAGACCTATATCTCTGCATCAGAACATCGTATAGAGATGGAGGTTGGCTCTTTTGACTCATGCTAGCAAACAGGACTTCCAACATGCTACACATGCTAGCTGTGAATAGCTACATGCTAATGGCGATTAGGTAAGTGCTAAATCATGCCAAGAAATGTTAAGAATACCCTATCAACTGCCTAGCAACGCCCTAGCAACCACCCAGAATTCCCTAGCAACCACCCAGAACACCCTAGCAACCGCCTAGCAACCACCCAGAACACCCTAGCAACCACCAAGCAACACCCTAGCAACCATCCAGAATACCTTAGCAACCGCCTAGCAACTACCCAGAACACCCTAGCAACCACCTAGCAACACCCTAGCAACCATCCAGAATACCTTAGCAACCGCCTAGCAACCACCCAGAACACCCTAGTAACCGCCTAGCAACTACCCAGAACACCTTAGCAACCGCCTAGCAACCACCCAGAACACCCTAGCAACCACCTAGCAACACCCTAGCAACCATCCAGAATACCTTAGCAACCAGCTAGCAACACCCTAGCAACCACCCAGAATACCCTAGCAACCACCTAGCAACCGCCTATCAACCACCCAGAACACCCTAGCAACCACCTAGCAACCACCCAGAACACCCTAGCAACCGCCTATTAACAACCTAGCAACCATCCAGAATACCTTAGCAACCACCTAGCAACACCATAGCAACCACCCAGAACAGCCTAGCAACCGCCTATCAACAACCTAGAAACCATCCAGAATACCTTAGCAACCACCTAGCAACACCATAGCAACCACCCAGAATACCCTAGCAACCGCCTAGCAATGCCCTAGCAACCAATCTTTCTTTCTTTCTTTCTCTTTCTACCTAATCTTTCTTTCTTTCTTTCTTTCTACCTAATCTTTCTTTCTACCTAATCTATCTTTCTTTCTTTCTTTCTCTCTCCCTTTTTCTCTACCTAATCTTTCTTTCTTTCTAATCTTTCTTTCTTTTTTTCTAACTAATCTATCTTTCTTTCTTTCTTTCTAACTAATCTATCTTCTTTCTTTCTAACGAATCTATCTTTTTTCTTTCTAACTAATCTATCTTTCTTTCTTTCTAACTAATCTCTTTCTTTCTTTCTCTCTAACTAATCCATCTTTCTTTCTAACTAATCCATCTTTCTTTCTTTCTAACTAATCCTTCTTTATTTTTCTTTCTTTCTTTCTTGCATTTCAGTTAAGCATTTCAAGCATTCACACGCATGTTCCGCAGGAAATGCAATTTTTCTAGTTAATGGTGCTTGCCTATGGCAAGCAACATTATTGTTATCCGTCATACTTATTATTATTAGTGGTGCTTGCCTATGGCAAAGCAACACTATTGTTATCTCACATACTTATTATTCTTATTCTTATTCTTATTCTTCTTATTCTTCTGGCCACTTTTTGACGCGCTACTCCTCCCGCAGTTTTTGGCACAGACCCACGAATGAGGTGTCAAAACGTGCGGCCTGTTCGGGAATGGTGTGCTATGACTTTTCTAAGAGATCAGGGGTACGATGGTCGCCCCAGGGGCGAAAAACGGCCCAAAAAAATCCCATAGACTTAACATTGCGAAAAACTTTGACGAGTCATAGCTCAGAGTGTGAATTTCGCAGAAACGTGAAATTTGCCACATTTGAAGAGGCTGACAGACTCTGTAAGAACATACCACACAATGGGGTAAAAGTTGCACCCCTGGGGGGCAGGAGCTGCCCAAAGTTTCCCCATTGACTTACTATGGTGTAGGACGGCCCATGAAATGGGCCGTCCTACACCATAGAAACCGCTTTTATATTGCACATAACTCTGGATCACAGTGTCATAGAGACAAGGGGGCGGGCTCATTTTACTCAGACGACCAATCAGTCTCTCAGGATCATTGTGAAGCTATCAAGCCACGCCCTAGCAACCATTTAGAGCACCTTAGCAACAACTCCCATAGACTTCCATTGAAAGAGATCGAAGGGATATCTCTGGACTGAATTGTCATAGAAACATGAGGGTGGTCTCGTTTGACTCGGGGCAGCAAACAGCCAATCATGAATCACCTCAACACTTCCTAGCCACGCCCTAGCAACCATTGTCGAGCACCTTAGCAACCAAAATCCAAAGAGGAATATCGTCCATTCTGAATGTCACAGAGGCGTGGGAGTTGGTTTATATCATTCATACTGACAAGCAGCCTTTGGAGTTTCATGATTGGCAGCTGCCAAGCCACTCCCTAGCAACCAAACAGAGTACCCTAGCAACCGTTTTGCAAGACCAATATCTCTGCATCAGAACATCGTATAGAGATGGGGGTTGGTTTATACATTCACATTGACTTTGGAGCTTCATGATTGGCAGCTGCCAAGCCACTCCCTAGCAACCAAACAGAGTACCCTAGCAACCGTTTTGCAAGACCAATATCTCTGCATCAGAACATCGTATAGAGATGGGGGTTGGCTCTTTTGACTCATGCTAGCAAACAGAACTTGCTACATGCTACACATGCTAGCAGTGAATAGCTACATGCTAATATTGATTAGCTAAGTGCTAAATAATGCCAAAAAATGCTACAAACTCAACAGTAACCATCTTTGACAACTACCAACCACCTAGTAACACCATAGCAACCACCCAAATTACCCTAGCAACACCCTAGCAACCACCCAGAACACCCTAGCAACTGCCTAGCAACGCCCTAGCAACCACCCAGAACACCCTAGCAACCGCCTAGCAACCACCCAGGATACCCTAGCAACCACCTAGCAACGCCCTAGCAACCACCCAGATTACCCTAGCAACCGCCTAGCAACGCCCTAGCAACCGCCTAGCAACCACCCAGAACACCCTAGCAACTGCCTAGCAACCACCCAGAACACCCTAGCAACCGCCTAGCAACCGCCCAGGATACCCTAGCAACTGCCTAGCAACGCCCTAGCAACCACCCAGAACACCCTAGCAACCGCCTAGCAACACCCTAGCAACCACTCAGGACACCCTAGCAACCACCTAGCAATACCCTAGCAACCACTCAGAACACCCTAGCAACCACCTAGCAACACCCTAGCAACCACCCAGAACACCCTAGCAACCACCTAGCAACACCCTAGCAACCACTCAGAACACCCTAGCAACTGCCTAGCAACACCCTAGCAACCACTCAGAACACCCTAGCAACCACCTAGCAACACCCTAGCAACCACTCAGAACACCCTAGCAACTGCCTAGCAACACCCTAGCAACCACCCAGAACACCCTAGCAACTGCCTAGCAAAACCCTAGCAACCAAATGAATACCCTAGCAACCACCCAAAACACCCTAGCAACCACATAGCAACCACTCAGAACACCCTAGCAACCACCTAGCAACCACCTAGCAACCACCTGAACACATGAATAAGCCATATCTCAGCACCAAAACGTCGTACAGACATGTTTGTTGGTTCGTATGCAATCATGTACCACACTCTAGCAACCGAGTGGCGAGTTTTGCCACTGCAAGCACCACTTTACATTTTCTTCTGGAAATGTACATTCTAGTTCTTCTTATTATTCCACACACATTTTGACGCGCTACTCCTCCCGCAGCTTTTGTCACAGACCCACGAATGAGGCATCAAATCGTGCGGATTATTCGGGAATGGTGTGCTATGACTTTTATAAGCGATCGGGGGTATGATGTTCGCCCCAGGGGCAAAAAATTGGGCAAAAAATCCCATAGACTTAACATTGCGCCGAACTTTGACGTATCATAGCTCAGAGCGAGAATTTCGCAGAGACTTGTGATTTACCACATTTGAAGAGGCTGACAGGCTCTGTAAGAACATACCTCACAATGGGGTAAAAGTTGCACCCCTGGGGGGCAGGAGCTGCCCAAAGTTGCCCCATTGACTTACTATGGTGAAGGACGGCCCATGAAACACACATGCTTTTCCTACTATGGTAAATTGCATTGGGATTTTGTATTGAACATAGCTCTGGATCACAGTGTCATAGAGACAAGGGGGCGGGCTCATTTTACTCAGACGACCAATCAGTCTCTCACGATCATTGTGAAGCTATTAAGCCACGCCCTAGCAACCATTTAGAGCACCTTATCAACAAGTTCCATAGACTTCCATTGAAAGAGATCAGAAGGATATCTCCGGATAGAAGTGTCATAGAAACACAAGAGTGGTCTCGTTTGACTCGGGGCAGGAAACAGCCAATCACGAATCACCTCAACACTTCCTAGCCCCTCCCTAGCAACCATTGTCGAACACATTAACAACTAAAACCTATAGAGGGATATCTTCTATTCTGAATGTCACAGAGGCATGGGAGTTGGTTTATATCAATCATACTGACAAGCAACCTTTGGACTTTGATGACTGGCAGCTGCCAAGCCACTCCCTAGCAACCATTTAGAGCACCTTAGCAACAAGTTACATAGACTTCCATTGAAAGAGGTCAAAAAAATATCTCCGGATAGAAGCGTCATAGAAACACAAGGGTGGTCTCGTTTGACTCGGGGCAGCAAACAGCCAATCATGAATCACCTCAACACTTCCTAGCCCCTCCGTAGCAACCATTGTTGAGCACCATAGCAACTAAAATCTATAGAGGGATATCTTCCATTCTGAATGTCACAGAGGCATGGGAGTTGGTTTATATCATTCATACTGACAACGACCTTTGGACTTTAATGACTGGCAGCTGCCAACCCACTCCCTAGCAACCAAACAGAGTACCCTAACAACCATTTTGCAAGACCTATATCTCTGCATCAGAACATCATAATGAGATGGGGTTAACACAAGTTTGACTCGGGGCAGCAAACAGCCAATAATGAATCATGTCAACACTTCTTAGCCCCTCCCTAGCAACCATTGTCAACCACCTTAGCAACCAAAATCCAAATACGGATATCTTCCATTCTAAATGTCACAGAGGCATGGGAGTTGGTTTATATCATTCACACTGACAATCAGTCTTTGGAGTTTCATGATTGGCAGATGCCAAGCCACTCCCTAGCAACCAAACAGAGTACCCTAGCAACCATTTTGCAAGACATATATCTCTGCATCAGAACATCGTATAGAGATGGAGGTTGGTTCTTTTGACTCATGCTAGCAAACAGGACTTCCAACATGCTACACATGCTAGCTGTGAATAGCTACATGCTAATAGCAATTAGGTAAGTGCTAAATCATACCAAAAAATGCTAAGGACTCCAATAGTAAACATCTGTGACAACTACCAACCACCTAGTAACACCATAGCAACCACCCAGAATACCCTAGCAACCGCCTAGCAACACCATAGCAACCACCCAGAATACCCTAGCAACCGCCTAGCAACCACCCAGAACACCCTAGCAACCACCTAGCAACACCATAGCAACCACCCAGAACACCTTAGCAACCACCTAGCAACGCCCTAGCAACCACCTAGCAACCACCCAGAATACCCTAGCAACACCATAACACCCCAGAACACCCTAGCAACCGCCTAGCAACACAATAGCAACCACCCAGAATACCCTAGCAACCGCCTAGCAACGCCCTAGCAACCACCCAGAATACCATAGCAACCGCCTATCAACGCCCTAGCAACCACCCAGAATACCATAGCAACCGCCTAGCAACGCCCTAGCAACCACCCAGAACACCCTAGCAACCGCCTAGCAACGCCCTAGCAACCACCCAGAATACCCTAGCAACCACCTAGCAACGCCCTAGCATCCACCCAGAATACCCTAGCAACGCCCTAGCAACCACCAGAATACCCTAGCAACCGCCAAGCAACACCATAGCAACCACCCAGAACACCCAAGCAACCACCTAGCAACCACCCAGAACACCCTAGCAACCACCCAGAACACCCAAAACACCCTAGCAACCACTCAGAACACCTTAGCAACGCCCTAGCAACCACCTGAACACATGAATATGCCATATCTCAGCACCAAAACATCGTACAGACATGTTTGTTGGCTCGTATGCAATCATGTACCACACCCTAGCAACCGAGTGGCGAGTTTTGCCACTGCAAGCACCACTTCACATTTTCTTCTGGAAATGTACATTCTAGTTAGTGTGAATGCTTCAAGCATTCACACTATTGAAATCCAAATCTTTATTATTATTCCGTATTCTTCCGTGGTCGCTTTCTTCTCCTCTCTACTTTGTGCTACAAAAACCATTCAACTATCAAAATGTTCAGCTTTTAAATGACTTGTGTGCTATTACTTTTCTTTTTGATGTGACTTTCAGATTTCTTAAAAATTAATATTAAAAACCATAAAAATCCCATTGACTTTCATTGCAACATGTTCAAATTGAGCCAAGACTACGGTGGCCCAGTAGTGTACAACACAAAAACTCAAATCTAAACTCCCTGAAGCCCTAGACTCAATTAAACTACCATTCTATATGTACTAATGAACTTATCTATCTATCTATCTATCTATCTATCTTTCTTTCTTTCTTTCTTTCTAACTAATCTATCTTTCTTTCTTTCTATCTAATCTTTCTTTCAACTAATCTATCTTTCTAACTAATCTATCTTTCTTTCTTTCTAACTAATCTATCTATCTTTCTTTCTTTCTAACTAATCTTTCTTTCTTTCATTCTTTCTTTCTTTCTTTTTTCTACCTAATCTTTCTTTCTTTCTTCCTAATCTTTCTTTCTACCTAATCTATCTTTCTTTCTTTCTTTCTCTCTCTCTTTCTCTCTACCTAATCTTTCTTTCTTTCTTTCTTTACTTTCTAATCTTTCTTTCTTTCTTTCTTTCTTTCTAATCTTTCTTTCTTTCTAACTAATCTATCTTTCTTTCTTTCGAACTAATCTATCTATCTTTCTTTCTTTCTAACGAATCTATCTTTTTTCTTTCTCTCTAACTAATCCATCTTTCTTTCTTTCTAACTAATCCATCTTTCTTTCTTTCTAACTAATCCTTCTTTATTTTTCTTTCTTTCTTTCTTTCTTTCTTTTTTCTACCTAATCTTTCTTTCTCTTTCTACCTAATCTTTCTTTCTACCTAATCTATCTATCTTTCTTTCTTTCTTTCTTTCTTTCTTTCTTTCTTTCTTTCTTTCTTTCTACCTAATCTTTCTTTCTACCTAATCTATCTTTCTTTCTTTCTTTCTATCTAATCTATCTTTCTTTCTAACTAATCTATCTTTCTAACTAATCTATCTTTCTTTCTTTCTAACTAATCTATCTATCTTTCTTTCTTTCTAACTAATCTTTCTTTCTTTCTTTCTTTCTTTCTTTCTTTCTTTCTTTCTTTTTCTACCTAATCTTTCTTTCTTTCTTTCTTTCTTTCTTATCTTTCTTTCTTTCTTTCTTTCTAATCTTTCTTTCTTTCTTTCTAACTAATCTATCTTTCTTTCTTTCGAACTAATCTTTCTTTCTTTCTTTCTTTTTTCTACCTAATCTTTCTTTCTTTCTTTCTAATCTTTCTTTCTTTCTTTCTAACTAATCTATCTTTCTTTCTTTCGAACTAATCTATCTATCTTTCTTTCTAACGAATCTATCTTTTTTCTTTCTCTCTAACTAATCCATCTTTCTTTCTTTCTAACTAATCCTTCTTTATTTTCTTTCTTTCTTTCTTTCTTTCTTTCTTTCTTTCTTTCTTTCTTTCTTTCTTTTTTTCTACCTAATCTTTCTTTCTTTCTCTTTCTACCTAATCTTTCTTTCTTTCTACCTAATCTTTCTTTCTACCTAATCTATCTATCTATCTTTTTTTCTTTCTTTCTTTCTTTCTCTTTCTACCTAATCTTTCTTTCTACCTAATCTATCTTTCTTTCTTTCTATCTAATCTATCTTTCTTTCTAACTAATCTATCTTTCTAACTAATCTATCTTTCTTTCTTTCTAACTAATCTATCTATCTTTCTTTCTTTCTAACTAATCTTTCTTTCTTTCTTTCTCTTTCTTTCTTTCTAACTAATCTATCTATCTTTCTTTCTTTCTAACTAATCTTTCTTTCTTTCTCTTTCTTTCTTTCTACCTAATCTATCTTTCTTTCTTTCTTTCTCTCTCTCTCTACCCAATCTTTCTTTCTTTCTTTCTTTCTTTCTACCTAATCTTTCTTTCTTTATTTCTTTCTTTCTTTCTTTCTTTCTTTCTCTACCTAATCTTTCTTTCTTTCTACCTAATCTTTCTTTCTACCTAATCTATCTTTCTTTCTTTCTCTCTCTCTTTCTCTCTACCTAATCTTTCTTTCTTTCTGACTACCATTAAAAGAGATCAAAGGGATATCTCAGGATATAAGTGTCATAGAAACATGAGGGTGGGCTCGTTTGACTCGGGCCAGCAAACAGCCAATCCTGAATCACCTCAACACTTACTGGCCACGCCCTAGCAACCATTGTCGAGCACCTTAGCAACCAAAATCCAAAGAGGGATATCTTCCATTCTGAATGTCACAGAGGCATGGGAGTTGGTTTATATCATTTATACTTACAAGCAGCCTTTGGAGTTTCATGATTGGCAGCTGCCAAGCCACTCCCTAGCAACCAAACAGAGTACCCTAGCAACCATTTTGCAAGACCTATATCTCTGCATCAAAACATCGTATAGAGATGGGGGTTGGTTTATACATTCACATTGACTTTGGAGCTTCATGATTGGCAGCTGCCAAGCCACTCCCTAGCAACCAAACAGAGTACCCTAGCAACCGTTTTGCAAGACCTATATCTCTGCATCAAAACATCGTATAGAGATGGGGGTTGGTTTATATCATTCACACTGACAATCAGCCTTTGGAGTTTTATGATTGGCAGCTGCCAAGCCACTCCCTAGCAACCAAAGAGAGTACCCTAGCAACCATTTTGCAAGACCTATATCTCTGCATCAGAACATCGTATAGAGATGGAGGTTGGCTCTTTTGACTCATGCTAGCAAACAGGACTTCCAACATGCTACACATGCTAGCTGTGAATAGCTACATGCTAATGGCGATTAGGTAAGTGCTAAATCATGCCAAGAAATGTTAAGAATACCCTATCAACTGCCTAGCAACGCCCTAGCAACCACCCAGAATTCCCTAGCAACCACCCAGAACACCCTAGCAACCGCCTAGCAACCACCCAGAACACCCTAGCAACCACCAAGCAACACCTTAGCAACCACCTAGCAACACCCTAGCAACCATCCAGAATACCTTAGCAACCGCCTAGCAACCACCCAGAACACCCTAGCAACCGCCTAGCAACTACCCAGAACACCTTAGCAACCGCCTAGCAACCACCCAGAACACCCTAGCAACCACCTAGCAACACCCTAGCAACCATCCAGAATACCTTAGCAACCAGCTAGCAACACCCTAGCAACCACCCAGAATACCCTAGCAACCACATAGCAACCGCCTATCAACCACCCAGAACACCCTAGCAACCACCTAGCAACCACCCAGAACACCCTAGCAACCACCTAGCAACACCCTAGCAACCATCCAGAATACCTTAGCAACCAGCTAGCAACACCCTAGCAACCACCCAGAATACCCTAGCAACCACCTAGCAACCGCCTATCAACCACCCAGAACACCTAGCAACCACCTAGCAACCACCCAGAACACCCTAGCAACCGCCTATCAACAACCTAGCAACCATCCAGAATACCTTAGCAACCACCTAGCAACACCATAGCAACCACCCAGAACAGCCTAGCAACCGCCTATCAACAACCTAGCAACCATCCAGAATACCTTAGCAACCACCTAGCAACACCATAGCAACCACCCAGAATACCCTAGCAACCGCCTAGCAACGCCCTAGCAACCAATCTTTCTTTCTTTCTTTCTCTTTCTACCTAATCTTTCTTTCTTTCTTTCTACCTAATCTTTCTTTCTACCTAATCTATCTTTCTTTCTTTCTTTCTCTCTCTCTTTCTCTCTACCTAATCTTTCTTTCTTTCTAATCTTTCTTTCTTTTTTTTCTAACTAATCTATCTTTCTTTCTTTCTTTCTAACTAATCTATCTATCTTTCTTTCTAACAAATCTATCTTTTTCTTTCTAACTAATCTATCTTTCTTTCTTTCTAACTAATCTATCTTTCTTTCTTTCTCTCTAACTAATCCATCTTTCTTTCTAACTAATCCATCTTTCTTTCTTTCTAACTAATCCTTCTTTATTTTTCTTTCTTTCTTTCTTGCATTTCAGTTAAGCATTTCAAGCATTCACACGCATGTTCCGCAGGAAATGCAATTTTTCTAGTTAGTGGTGCTTGCCAAAGGCAAAGCAACACTAGTGTTCTCTTGCATACTTATTAGTGGTGCTTGCAAAGCAACACTATTGTTCTTCTCCATACTTATTAGTGTGAATGCTTCAAGCATTCACACTATTGAAATCCAAATCTTTATTATTATTCCGTATTCTTCCGTGGTCGCTTTCTTCTCCTCTCTACTTTGTGCTACAAAAACCATTCAACTATCAAAATGTTCAGCTTTTAAATGACTTGTGTGCTATTACTTTTCTTTTTGATGTGACTTTCAGATTTCTTAAAAATTAATATTAAAAACCATAAAAATCCCATTGACTTTCATTGCAACATGTTCAAATTGAGCCAAGACTACGGTGGCCCAGTAGTGTACAACACAAAAACTCAAATCTAAACTCCCTGAAGCCCTAGACTCAATTAAACTACCATTCTATATGTACTAATGAACTTATCTATCTATCTATCTATCTATCTATCTATCTATCTATCTATCTATCTATCTATCTATCTTCTTTCTTTCTTTCTAACTAATCTATCTTTCTTTCTTTCTATCTAATCTATCTTTCTTTCTAACTAATCTATCTTTCTAACTAATCTATCTTTCTTTCTTTCTAACTAATCTATCTATCTTTCTTTCTTTCTAACTAATCTTTCTTTCTTTCATTCTTTCTTTCTTTCTTTTTTCTACCTAATCTTTCTTTCTTTCTTCCTAATCTTTCTTTCTACCTAATCTATCTTTCTTTCTTTCTTTCTTTCTCTCTCTCTTTCTCTCTACCTAATCTTTCTTTCTTTCTTTCTTTCTTTCTTTCTTTCTTTCTTTCTATCTTTCTTTCTTTCTTTCTTTCTTTCTTTCTTTCTTTCTAATCTTTCTTTCTTTCTAACTAATCTATCTTTCTTTCTTTCGAACTAATCTATCTATCTTCTTCTTTCTTTCTTTCTAACTAATCTATCTTTCTTTCTTTCTATCTAATCTATCTTTCTTTCTACTAATCTATCTTTCTAACTAATCTATCTTTCTTTCTTTCTAACTAATCTATCTATCTTTCTTTCTTTCTAACTAATCTTTCTTTCTTTCATTCTTTCTTTCTTTCTTTTTCTACCTAATCTTTCTTTCTTTCTTCCTAATCTTTCTTTCTACCTAATCTATCTTTCTTTCTTTCTTTCTCTCTCTCTTTCTCTCTACCTAATCTTTCTTTCTTTCTTTCTTTCTTTCTTACTTTCTAATCTTTCTTTCTTTCTTTCTTTCTTTCTTTCTCTTTCTTTCTAATCTTTCTTTCTTTCTAACTAATCTATCTTTCTTTCTTTCGAACTAATCTATCTATCTTTCTTTCTTTCTAACGAATCTATCTTTTTTCTTTCTCTCTAACTAATCCATCTTTCTTTCTTTCTAACTAATCCATCTTTCTTTCTTTCTAACTAATCCTTCTTTATTTTTCTTTCTTTCTTTCTTTCTTTCTTTCTTTCTTTCTTTCTTTCTTTCTTTCTTTCTTTCTACCTAATCTTTCTTTCTCTTTCTACCTAATCTTTCTTTCTACCTAATCTTTCTTTCTTTCTTTCTTTCTTTCTTTCTTTCTTTCTTTCTTTCTTTCT
>JAVALU010000161.1:0-11548 GCA_030770095.1 Gila robusta
AGTTTTTTTGGCACATGCATTAAGCAGGGAACACAAATATTTATTTGGATAACTTTAAATAAAACGAGACCGTAATATTGCATCCTATTGTTTTCAATAGCATTGACGAGGGGTCTGAGAACACGGGACTCTGTGTGCGGGTGTTATACGATCTTCCGAACAGCAGGAGGCGATGTCTCGAAAAACGAGGGGTCTGAGAATGCGGGACTCCGGGTGGGGGACTGTAGCTGCAGTTCCACTCTGGTTCCATATGAGGGCGCTCACAGGACGAGTGCAGAATGAATGGAGGTCTATGGAGCTATACCCCTCAAAATCCACTTTTTTGGATTTTTTGGGGGTGTGGGTGCTGTTGTATGGTGGATTGTTCGGTTTTGTCGACGGGGGGGTGGGGGTGGGGGGGGGGTTGTATGGTGGATTATCCGGATTGACGGGGGGAGGGTGGTTTTACATGCGCTTCAAGAGGCACACACGCACATTTGCACACACACGCAAGGTCTCTCGCTCTCTCCCTAGGCTTGTTTGAGATGAGCAAAATCTGCGCAGAACCGATCACCGGTGATCAGCGCGTAATGCATGCCGGTTAGAAATGTGTCCGAGTGCGGTCCGCCTTGCTCTGATGTCATGCTGACGTGTGTCAAAAAGCTCTCGCGAGCGCAAGGCACACGTGTCTCTCCACCGACTGCGCTGATCAAAAGCATGATGGGAAACGACTTGCTGACGACACAGCTTAATGTTGATTGGTTTAAACAACCGTGATGTATTGTTCTCTTTTAAAATGTTTGATTTTAAAACTCGGATATCATGTTTTATGTGTATATGTTATGTGTGAATATTCCCAAACTCTCGGACAGTGCGATCTCTATGGGTTATGCAATGTCATTTTATTATAAAAACAAAAAAACACATAGCCTATGTCTGTATTAAAGAAAAAAATATTGATAAACACTTATTTGGAATGGAATTAAATAATAAGTACTTTGGGTGTCTTGTTCATTATATTTATTTTCATATAAAAGCAACAGAACTTAAATTACATCCAGTTTATTAGCAACACTGTGCACGAGCGTGAATCCCGTGAATCCCGCGATATCCATCATTGATCTCGCAGGTGTCAGATCCACTGCGAGAAGAGAGAACTGTCCGGCTTGCCTGCGCTTTTTTCACTCCTCCTCTCACTGCAGCCGCCTACTCTCGACTACATTTCAGGCGAGGCAAGGCGCATCTCAAACAAGCCTCCTCTCTCACAGTTCTCCTCACAATCATGACGGTAGACGTAGGATCCACTTGTAGATCAATGAGTTCAGAATCCCTATGATTACAATGACCATCATTTGAAGTGTCTCAAAATTAAGAAATTATCGTACATTATGAGATTTTTTTCATTATTGATCGTACATTGTACAGAGGTCAAAATTATCGTACAAATACGATAATTATTGTACGTCTGGCAACACTGCCGAAAATACACACACATTCTGGTCCCGCTTCGGATGCCACGATGCCATCAGGCGGTATATCTGGTCGTAATCAGTCCTTCACTGACCAATCAGCGTTCATTAGCAGAATGCTAGCGTGTAATGGGCAACAACAACTCAACCTGTAAGAAATCGAAAGGACTTAAGTACTCGTTCATTCAACTTTCGACCTATAACCCATGTTGAACTTGCAAAATCTACAATCAAATCTGAGATTTCTCAATGGCAATTGGGTGAAAGAGACAAATTTAGCCGTCTAGCTCCATAGACTCCCATTCATTTTGCACTCAGGGCGATCGCCCCCCCAGTGGAACTCTGGTGGAACTACAACCCAAATTCGGTACAATAGGGCTTAATAGGGAGTGAACAGGCTCTCCATAAACGGGCTCTGGTATTTACTACTTACCAACATCTGGCACACGTGACCTGATGCCAAATATCGCGATGTGTTCGGAATGAGACTTCTTCAGCGATATTTCCTACTGATAAAATTTGCGTCTGTTATTGACGCCATAGACATCATATAGGTAGACGCCCTATCGACCGCTACTGCCTATTGGCACGGACGAGAATTGGAGCCGCCATCTTAAACCGGTCATTGGCTCCGCTCAGTGTAATCTGAATGGCAGGTGAAATGAGCTGTCAGCGCATTAAATTAATCATATCTCACTGAATACTGAACTGATTTTCACGCGGTTTTTTTTGCTGCAAAGGTCATTCATGTAGCTATGATACAGGACACATGGTTCGGCGTATTTTAATATCCATAGTAGGCTTAACAGTAATATAATATTCTGATATAAGATATAAAGTGACCAGACACATTATGTGTGATGAAGGATATAATGTATTTTATAAATCACACACTATAAATATAATAAAGAAGCAGAAACAGATAGTTGCAGTAAAGTAAGATATTTTAATAAGTTGAAGAAACAATTTATGATTTGTGACACGCACATACACACGAACAGACACACAAACAAACATGAACAGACACACACACACTCTCTCTCTCTCTCTCTCTCTCTCTCTCTCTCTCTCTCTCTCTCTCTCTCACACACACACACACACACACACACACACACACTTTCACACACAGAACGCAGCCACCGAATCCACCGAACGCAGCCACCTGTAATAAAAATTGAGAAGAAGCTTTTCAACGTGTTTGCATCAGTAATTTCTAAAAATTAAATTCGGACAACATTAAGCCTATACCTTTTTTATTGTATGTGGATGTGGGAGGGGAAAATGTCGAGACTAAAGCCCTATTCGGATGAACTTTACAAGGGTAGATGGAGTAAGTTAATAATGTAATTTTACCACAGGACTTCTGTAATATCAATAGCCAAATCGCATGTGATAAGATATAGGTTATCAATAACACTAGAAGTTGGAGGGGTAACTCAATTTGCGCATCGCTGTCATGCGTGTATTACATTGCTTCCTGATATCATGTGCGCAAACACAAATAACCTATACAACAGGGCAGTTGAATGCTTATCTGATAACCTAGAAGCTCTTGTAATTATTACTTTAACAGTTACCCCACCTCTCCATGCCGGGTGAACACCGGCTGATGCAGTAAACAGCATTTCACAACGATTTCAGTACAGTAATAGCAAATATCCTTGCTCCTTCTCGATTATTTGGTAATATTCTATTCACAAAATACAACCAATAGTACGGTAATGTTAAGACTTACTTGTGAAAAGCCCTATTTTCGATGGTCCGGCGATTAGAACAGGAAAATGCTCCACAATGCTCTGGCATCTTATCTGCTGCCACGCAACGAAACTAGGAATACGACCGGTACAAGATGGCGGCCGGATTTCTCGGTTTCCAGCGGCCAATAGGGCATCTAGTCTCTATATGATATCTATGATTGACGCTACAGGTTTCCCATTGAAAGCAATGGAGTTCCTAATGCGTCATAGAGTGA
Source organism: Gila robusta (assembly GCA_030770095.1). Lineage (NCBI taxonomy): Eukaryota > Metazoa > Chordata > Actinopteri > Cypriniformes > Leuciscidae > Gila > Gila robusta. The sequence continues at coordinate 3,421 of JAVALU010000161.1, forward strand.
CGCCAAGGGTCGCCTTCTATGTGACGCCTCGGGCGCTTGACCATGCTTGAGTTGTTGACGCCTTGGGAGTGAGAATGGGTTGGCGTCAAGCAGGTTCAGTTGAGCTGTTTATGTTCGCTGATCAAATGTTTGTCAATAAAGGTGGACAGAAAGCTCTCAGATTGCATCAAAAAGATCTTCATTTGTGTTCCGAAGATGAATGACATGGGTTTGGAACAACACGAGGGTTTTCATTTTGGGGTGAAATCCCTTTAAATAAAATGTTAAATATACCTATCACAATCTACAAATATTGATTTTTTTTTGTTGCTGCATTATTTGCACTATGCAGTATTTTTTGTAAAAACACAAGATTTTAAATGTTTAATTTGTGTGTTAGTGTGTGTGTGTTTTTTTTTAATGGTTGCTGCATTTTTTTGGGAGGTTGTACTTTTGATAACCTAATTTACCCCCTGTGATCAGCACTTTAAATCTGTAGCGGAGGGCCAGAAATCGGACACACCGCCTGCTTCACGTACAGCTACTGCTGAATTAGAAAGACTCACTTTGGATTGAAGTCTCCATCATGGCCTATTTTATTACATCCTGTTTTTTTCTAAGCTGTCATGTCACCCACTGGGTTCTGTTATGTGCTGTTTTATTCATTACACTATGCATTCTTCATATGATTGTGTTCTCACAACAGGGTTGTGATGCTATAATCACTACAATTGCATTTTAATTAAACTTATTTCCTCAAACTGTAGACTGGAAATGTGTCTTCAAAATAATTAAATTACTCCTTTTCTACACCATTGCCTAATTATTTTACAGTTTACAATGAATTGGTCTTTTCTTGTTGAAGGGTAACACCAGTGAGCTGACTAGAGGATGATGGGTTTCCTTTTTGAGCTCACTTCCTCATTAATAGATGTTTTCAATCACTTTACACACTAATAGCTGATCCAAACTCAGTATAGGACAGGACATATACTGTTAAAAAACAGAGAGTTATTTACTGTAAATATCACATGAAAATAATACTGAATTAAACCAAATCAACACTAAACACTCAAAGGAGTGTTTTAACAGAGATTTAACAAAGCAGGATGACATTTTAACCATATATATATATATATATATATATATATAAAAATATATGTTTATATTTGAATGATAAACTGAATCAGAGCAAGTTGTCCTTTATGAGTTAATTTGTTGATTTGATATACTGAGTGAACTTTACATCTACTAGATAATCTGAATAGGAACAGCCCTGCCTTCTTGTTCTACCCACTTTTGTTTTCCTGTTGTGGTTTACTGTGGCTATTTTTTACTCAGGGGTGACAGTTTCGAGTGCATTGAAGCGCATCATATAAGGTACATACAGATTAGAACGGTTTTATTAATGGTTATAAATGATAATTTAGCTTCAAAAAGTCTAACTGCTGACTTACGATGCCTGGATGTTACATTTATGTCTGGCTGTTTCTGTTTGGTAAGTGTGTCTGGTTATTTCTCTTTTGCTGTCTGCTTTTTTTTGTACTATTAACGCACCAGTGTATATTATTAATTTGAAAATTCTCCATGTATAGTAGTAAACATGAGAGTATACATTAGAGACCTATTTTTTTTTCTGGGTAATTTTGGATAAATTGTTGAATGTGCTTCTTTCACAATGTCTTTCAGTCAATTGTTTAAATCTGTTTATGGATTGTAATGACTATACATATTTATTTAACAGCAGAAGAAATTCTTGCAGTGAAGATAAGATATACGGGCTTATATAGTCGCGTTGAACTCACTGGAATGTCACTTCATCAGAAAGAGACTGTTGAGTCAGTGGAATGGGCCAAACTAAAACTAAATAGAACTCAATTATGTATTAAATATGTAAACAATAGTACCAATGGTATCAAATGCTACAGTGACTGCTGTGGAAAGGCTCATTTCTATTTTAACAATAACACCCTCATTCTGGAGAACGTGACAGCACAGGATGAAGGAGTCTTCATGGAAACTATAGTTGGAAGAAACGGAACAACAAAATCCCAAAACTTTACATTAATTATTCAACGTAAGTCAAGACATATCAAAATCTTAATTATTCATATGTAATTCATCTTTTTTATCTGTTTGCTCATTAACACATTTTATTTCAAGATCCACCAAATGCAACAGAAATTGTGGTCTCGCAGACCTCCAGCACATCTGTGACTCTCAAATGTGAAGTGAGTGGGTCATTTCTGCAGCTGATGTGGAAGAGAGAAAAAGTCCCAATTCTAGAGAAACACAGACACACATTCAGTGAGAGAAACCAAACTCTACACATAAGCAACATAACCAGCTCAGATTACGGGACGTACAGCTGTATTGTTTCAAATGCATATGGAGGATCAGAACAGCACATAAATATTACCGGTGAGCAGTTGATCATCCATTGTGCACCTTATTTAAATCCTCTCCTTATGTCAGATTGTAATATTATATTCAGGACCAGAAATGAAACCAGCACGACTGTGAAAAGAAAGCAGCATTGCATAATCATGTAATTTTCTGGTTTTCTTTTAAGATTTTAAGAACTCAACTGTTAACCAAGGAAATGGTTCTAGTGGTAAAACTCAGTCTGGTCAGATTCTGCGTTCAAGTGGATTTACACTCATGGGTGTTTTTGGATTGTTCATCATGTTCTACGGCCTTTACAAATACCATCACAGTAAGACTTTCACCCAATACATGAACAATGTTCATACATGTTGCTTCAGCAAAATAATAACTGCATGTTTATGAAACCCACAGCATTCATGATTTAGGTTTACTGTGTGACTCAGATCATGAATGTAATAAATACCACGTTATCTCAGCAAATGTTCTCAAAAACATCAGACATGCAGGAAGAAAAGGAGAATGAATCACAGACACATTTTCTGCTTTAAAAAATTCCACAGCTACTTTGCAAGATACACAAAACCTGAAATACAATTACAGCAACTACTGTTTTTAAATTATTCTATTTTGTACAGAATATTTTACAGGAATTATATTTTTTTAGGGCAAAGAGTTGAAAACGGCAGAACTACAGATGAAGGTATTGAAAATATATCAATGAGTGTATGTGTGTGTGTACATATTGTATATTATTATACAACCAATTGCATTGTCATATAATATATATGAAATATACTTTACAGGGGATGCAGATAATGTCCTTGGAATTTATCAGGTAATGGGCAATCAAAACAATAAAATAAACAGACGTAATAATAATTTTAGTAGATATGTAGCCTGGACAATAAAATGATTGAAATTTTCCTTATCCCTATGAAAATAAAAAAGTGTTGATCTGAACAATGCATTGAGGTGTGGTAAACGTATAAGCGGAATAATTGTCTCCGGGCCATTGAATTATTAGAAAAATAATGCATGCAGGTTAACTTTTAGCAGATATACACATTTAAAATTTTACAGTCTAATCTTGCACCCACGTACATGTCCATTTTTTTTTTATTATCTACTAAAAATGGGACAAATATGTCCAACCCAAAAAGTAATCAAACTCTATGCATGGCTAATGCAAAGGCAAGTTTCCCAATCCAATAGCAAACTCTGTCATATTTCTGATAGCTGTTTATCACATAGTATGTTATATTTTATACAATCCACCTTTACTTGAATACGTTTAGGCGGATCTTATCAATATTTTTTGTCCTGTTGTGTGACACTTCAACATTTACTTTTGTGCTTAAATTTCTCAATTCCTATACACTCCGCTGCACCGGAAGTTGCCGTGGCCACTGACGCTAAATTCTGAAGCAAGATGTCATTTTATGGGTTTTTTAGGTCATGAAAAACTCTTCCAGAATATTGCTATAAATTATACATTTAGGCCTTTTATGTTTATTATTGTTTTTGTTTTTTTAACAGTACCTGTTATTATTTTTATTATAATGTTTTTAATAAATACCTGTTAACTATTGGTTAAAACTGGCCTCTCACAGGAAGTACCTGACATTGTAGAAGTGACTCCTTTGCAGTACGTCTACACCTCTGTGGTCTACAAGCCGAAAGAGCCCAACCAGGCCTCTGCTACAGCGCAACACTTTGAGGACTTTACTGTGGTTACTCTGCAGTTTGGACCCACAATGCAGTGCGGAAACTGTGTTCAGTGATGATGAACAGACCACAGCGTGTCCTGAGGCTGGAGATGAATGACACAGCTAATATAACAGACTACAAAACGTGTTGGAGTTTAAACAGCGAATACTAACACTTTCATATTCATGAATCTGGTGCAGCACAAATTACAAAGTCAGAGAGTCAGACGAGCAGGGGAAAAATACATGTTAAATCCTGATCAACCACCAGATGGCAGCAAAAACAGCTGAAAACATAGCAGTTCGACCATGTACAACCGGGCTATTCAATTGGCGGCCCACGGACCAGGTCCGGCCCGCGAATCATCTCCATCCGGCCCGAGGGGCACCCCAACCTCCCTCCTCCTCTTTTCCTGGCGGTGCGGCTAAATTTGGTTAGATATGCGCGTGGCCGCAGTGGCGCCTGCAGCTGTACGGCTATACGCACTGTGTGTGTACCATGAGCGCTCCGACTGACCTGAGAAACATTTTCACGTTCTCTCACTGAATCATCTGAAGCGGTTTCTCGTCAGTAACGACAAATAGAGAACAAATAGCGCTGTTTTCAGCTGTTTCACTAGTTTACTTTGAACTACGCAGCACGGCCCAGTGGATAACGGAACACAAGCTTAAAGGAGTTGCGTTTACTCCCGGTCCCGGACACTATTATTAAACAGCGTTGCGACATCCAGTGAGAAGCGATACAACCTGACACATCTCTCTGTTACAAACCACAAATCACTCAATGATTTTAACTAGTTTTAAATCGGATGAAACGGGCTCAACATTCCCAACTCGACTGATGAGGTAAATAGCAGAAACATTGTGCCATGAACGAAGTTGGAAGACTATCCCCTAATCACCACCCTTACAAACATTTACCGTGAATGTACTGTAGTAATATACCATGGTTTGGGCAGAAATGTGGAATATTTATATTGAATACTGTTATAGTCATGAGGTGATCCCACATTCAGGTGATTTGCATCCTTCTGTCAAAATGCTCACTAGCCTTCCTTGACCAGCCACAGCACTTTACATTCTGCATGGTAGTCTCATGTGCTTTGAAATAATTCTAGAGGGCTAGAGGAATATATAATTAATTGTGTGTATAGTTTTTCCTGTTTAGGCATTTTTATACAGTGGGATTGAGTGAGTAGCCATGCATGGTTTTACCTATAGTTACGAAGTCTCACTGTCAGAATATTTTAATTTAAGCCTGTAATAATTATTAATAAAATAATTCCTACCAATAGCTATGATCTTGTATAATTCATATATTTGTACATAGCTGTAAATAAGTTATTTATTATGGTCTTATAAATCTGCATACTGTTGGGTACAGGGTTTCCGTTGTCCGGTAATTACCGGACATTGGCCGCTAAAAAAATGAAATGTCCGACAAAATTAAATCTCTCCGGTCAAATTGTCCGATTAAAATTGCCTAATAATCCCGCCCCCCTAACACAATCTGAATTTGAGAATAAGCCTAAAATGTATAAAGCAAAAATACACCGATCTTTGGCTATGTTATAAATATAAAGGAACAGGCTCTACCGTTTGAAAGTTATGAAACATGCATGCTGCATTTCAAATAAAGCGCACGCCTAAAACGGCTGTAATATAGACAAACAACGAACGCAGGGGCGTAGCCATCATTTCAAAAGTGAGGGGGACAGAATGTCAAGAGTAATACCATTTTTTTTTTCAGACTTTTGTTGACAGGTTAATTGGCTTAATATGCTATTTATTTTTAAAGCAAAAAAACAGAAAGAAAGAAATGCAGATGTTCAGTACTTTATATTTCACACGCAGGGTTTTCCCTGGCTTAAAACGAGGCGGAGGTGGTAAAATCCTGATCATGTAATTTAATTAGATAATAACATTTTTATTTTTCGTAGACCAGCATTTAGCCTACTGTGTTTCCCACAGTATTTTTGTAGGTGGATCTTGGTACTTCTAGGGGGGTCCGGGGGCATGCCCCCCCGGAAGAAAATTTTGTACATTTTAAAGATAAATTCATTAATCTGGTGCACTTTGAGTCCCCCGAATCCACTGTTAAAAATAAATAATCCACCCGTCAACCGCCCAAACATATGATATTCTCTGATTTAGATATGATCATCGCATTACAATTATTCAAATTATAAGTGTTACTGTTAAGCATGATAATATGGTTAAATATCAAACTGAAGTAGGCTGATTTAAAAATAACATTTACTTAAAATAAAAGTTCTTCTTTTGGCAAAATAACATTTCCTTAATAGCCTAAAGTCTGTCTTACTAAACTAAAACTTTCCAATTGAAAACCTTCAAACGTCAAGCTTTTAAAAATACTTCAAACTTTCTAGTTAGGCTTTTTCAAGAGAACTTAAAGTTTGTCTACAAACTTTTTTATCTAATTGTAAAGTGTTACCGAATTATGGTAAACATCATAGTCTACACATATTGCCTGATTCAAGCAGATCGTGGCTGTTAATGCATGAACATACAAATTCAGCATTAACAATCACCATGTTTATTCTAATTTGAAGGGCTTTGATAACATATCTGTGAAAATAAAAGACATTACGAATAAAAAAAGATTGAAAATAGTGCACGTTTGTGCGGGTATAGTGAATATTTTCAATTTACAACACAACTTGTTAATTATTCAACAAGAGAAATAGGGAGAGTTATTCATCATTGTGCAACACAATTCGGATACCACATGACAACTTACTTACAGTGCTTGACTTTTTCGTGAAAAAGGAGTGAAGAGTTTTTTTTGCCGTTTTGAACTCTATGAAACTGATGGATTCGGCGCGGGTGCGAGCATGGGCGTGTCGTAAGCTAATGCACGAGTGACTGATTACCATGGAAGCGTGAAAGTCACGTATGTAGATAGACTATCCTTGACTCTTTGGATTTTAAATCTCGATGTAGGGCAGGCTATACACACCCGCGGTAACCTCAGCTTGTCATAGACACATTTGCCCTATGAAAAAGTGCGGGGGACGAATTTACATTTTATAAAAAGTGGGGGGGACATGTCCCCCCCGTCCCCCGCGTAATCTACGCCCATGAACGAACGATTGAGTGAGACGTTTCAAATATGGCCAGGCCCAGGCAGACTAGCCTTAAAAACTTTTTTCAGAGGCCAGACGATGGTGAATCAGGAACATCTCATTATAGCCTATAGATCAGTGTTCTATCAGTGGTTCTAATTCGCGCACTCGTACAGTTTTTTTTTCTCTCTCATCAAAACTGAATAGCCTATGTTCATCAGTGGTTACAGTCTATATCAAGCAGGGACACGTTTGTGTGCATTTTATTTTGTGATTTCACCGGAATGAATAGATCTCCGCAACGGCGATAGATTCGAGTGAAGATTGCGCAACTCGCGCAGCGCGTCGTCCATGCAACTGATAGCAGCGGACACGAGCGCTCAGCTTGATTTAAAAAACAACAGATTTTAGCGCTAGATCTCTTATTTAATAGCGAACTAAATGAATGATCTGCTAGTTAACTGGAGATGTTTTATTTATTTGTATTAGGTACATCCGTACCTCAATGTTTCAAAAAGTGAATGTGTGTGAAACCATAGTAAAAAACAATTGGCATTGATTGAGGCCAATCGGACGTTCATGTTTTTTTGTCGTCTATTTGAAAGTTAAACTAATAATAACATGTTGCATTCTATACGGCCTGATTATGTCATTTTTTAAGTTACATAGACTGCCTCCAGTTTTCCTCAACTTGACTAATTAAGAGGCGATATTTGACCGGCATATCATCAAAATGTCCGTAAAAGGAAACCTCTGCGGGTCACTTTGACCGGCACCATTTTTTTCTAGCGGAAACTCTGGTTGGGTACCACATTTCCAAGTAAATACAATACTTTTATGTTTACTTTAGCTTACTTATTGATACTGTTATGTTTCAATAAATAAGCTAAACCCACCGGCCCACCTCAACTTTTCGATTTAATAATCTGGCCCTCGAATGAAGCTAATTGAATAGCCCTGATGTACAAC
>JAVALU010000162.1:0-33002 GCA_030770095.1 Gila robusta
ACGGTCACTCTTCTTGTTGATGTAAGTTAATGAAAGTGATGAGGGACACAATACAAATTTGACAGTATTACTATATAATACTATTTATATACAGTATGGCTTCAGAATAGGCTACTTTAAGTATAGTAGCCTAATACAGTCTGTATCTAATACTGTTTTTTTTTTTTTTTGAGCAGACAATCACTCTCATTCACGAATAGTCAATTTTTAAGTCATTTCCCAAATGGCTTAAAAATGGACTATTCGTGACCCTAAAAGAGTGTTTTTTCTCTCTTAAGGAGCATTCAACAGATGGGCCTACCTTAGTAGTTGGCTCATTATTTGAGATGGTCCTCACTGCAGAACATGAAATCCACGGGGAGGAGTCGGATCCAGATCCAACTCCTCCCACCTTACATATACCTAAACCTACCCATCTCCGCCCCCTGATCCCTAAACCCACCCCTAATCCCTAAACCCACCCCTAATCCTACCCATCTCCACCCCTTGGATCTTGATCCGACTCCTCCCCGTGGATCTCATGTACTGCATTGAGGTGCTACTGGAGTATTTAGGGCTGCATTTAGGTATAGGCCTACACTACCTGTTCTGTAAGATAAAAAAATATAATGCAAAATGTTTACAAGTAGGCTATAAAATGTGTGATTTGCACTAATGGGGGAATTTATCACTTGCTGCGAGTGGGAAATAAATCTGTGAGCAGGAAGAGAAGCAAGGTTGATATGACACAAACACTTGAGAATGAGAGGTGATTCTGAATTAACTTATCCCTACTGAAGTCTCAAGTATTAGTTACCTCTGCTTCTCAATTCACACTGAATCTAGTTTTATTTGATATAGGCTATGTCTTTATTAATATTGTATTGTGAATGTTAGTTTTTTTTAGTTAATAGATTAAAAGCATTTTAGTAAAAAGTAAATTAATATAGCCTATTCAATCAGTCAATGCAGAACACACACATGAGCAATAAAAACAGTTCAACTTTATTGTTATCAGTCTCAAAGTATAGCTTACAAACTGCTAATTTAGAACAGGTTTATTTCGCTTCTAACATAAAAAACAGGGTTCCTCCGTAACAACGACAATATTGGTTGTAAGACCCATATCCCACCTGACCGGTACAAGTGCACAAGCGATCATCATAACAAAGAGTATAGAAGAACAAGAGGCGAAACTCTGATGCTTTTTTGGTAACAGCCACTAGGTGGCACTTCGGTAGCGCGGCCGCCATTTTCGGGTGAAGATTCCAACTGGAGTTACTGAACAACAGCAACAGTTAATCCAATCATTAAATACACATTTGAGGTAGTTTTTTCTTGCTTGATTGATTTCCATTTTATGCAACTACACATGTACTACTATTATTAGTTACCAACTCCACTAGGCCTGAAATATATTTTGTATGTTTTAATCCCCTAGATCATGCTACAAACATGATGATCTTATAGAACATGATGCATTGCTGTGTCCGTTATCCTATAATTGCCACTTTTGGACAGTGGCTGTGTTTTTTTTGTTTTGTTTACATAGTCTTGCTTTAACGGTCATTAATATAAGATAGTTGTATAAAAGGCTCCCGGCGAAAGAAGACTTTTATTGCGGGACTTTTATTTTGACGGTTGTTTTAGTGTGCGATACCCGTTGCTTCCAGTAGGAGGCATTATTATTTATTGTTTTTGTTTGTTGCCTACTACGTCCCTATAGATTACGGAGAAAACGTACTCGGTTACTAACGTAACCTCGGTTCGCTCTAGAGAGGGAACGAGTACTGCGTAATACCTTACGCTATGGGGAAAACCTCTTTTCCACGAGATATTGAAGCCAAAAATTATCCTTAATTTTTAATCAATGTAAAACGCGTTGCGACAGCATGCAGACATAGGCAAGGCGGCTCGCGTGACTATTGGCTGACCTGTGGCAACAGCAGCAGCCTATCGAGAGAGGTCCTGCGTGACGTGACACCCAATGGGGGAACTTCGCGCCCATTTACGTCACGTCCCGCCAGAATAGGTGTGGCCTTGGCCCATAAAAGTAGCTCGACAGGCTGATACAAACTGGTTTTCATCGCTGAAGCGAATCAGAGCTGTTGTATGCACGGCAAGATACGCAGTACTCGTTCCCTCTCTAGAGAGAACCGAGGTTACGTTAGTAACCGAGTACGTTCTCTTACGAGAGTATCTCTCGTACTGCGTAATATCTTACGCTATGGGGAACACAATGCAACACGCCGTGCGTACTGGGATCCGACACCAAAGTCCCAAGGGCAGTAGCCCGGGGCTCATATAGTGCATAATCACCATAGACTCACAGAGAGTCGGAGAAGAGAGGCTGCAAGCATCATTCCCCATGAAATAGCATCCTACAGGAGCTAGTTATGTTAACAGTGTCTCACGCAGACAGGGTGAACGTGTTCAGCCTGAACTGGGTAGCAGTACGGGTTATTCAACACCCACGGAGCTGTTCTATCGATCAGTTGAGCGATGCACAAGCAAAACTCAGCACTCTGCGCCGTCGCAGCGGGGCAGATAGTACTGAATCTCAGACCGACAGCAGCTTGGCCTGTAAGGCGGCAACCTCTAGGTTATAAAACCTTATAAATGTAGACGGCGAGGCCCAGCTTGCCGCCATACAGATATCTTGCAAGGAAATCCCGCTAGACCACGCCCACGATGAGGCCATGCCTCTCGTGGAGTGCGCTCTGACACCCAAAGGACACTGCAGGCCCTTAGAAGTGTAAGCTCCAGTCCCTTGGAGCATCCGCCAAACAAAACAAAGAGCTGCTCGGTCTGTCAGAAGACAGACGAGCAGGACACATAAGCTCTCAGTGCCCTGTAAGGGCAGAGGAGACTCGCATCCTCCTCCTCATCATGAACCGGGAGGGCGCACAGGGAAATAACCTGGTCCCTGAACTGTGTGTTGAGGGATTTTGGCACGTACCCGTGCCTCGGTTTGAGTATGACTTTTGAATCATTAGGCCCAAACTCCATACATGATGCACTTACTGAAAGCGCCTGTAAGTCCCCTATGCGCTTCACTGAAGCGAGAGCCATAAGAAACACCGTTTTGAAAGACAGATGTTTCATGTCTGACAAATGGATTGGCTCGAATGGGGCACCTTTCATGGCTTCCAAAACCGTAGAAAGGTCCCACACAGGGACTGAGGGGGGTCTGGGAGGATTCAGCCTCCGAGCTCCCCTGAGGAATCGCACGACCAAGTCGTTTTTCCCCAGTGACTGGCCAGACGTCGGTTTTGCAAACGTCGCTATGGCCGCCACGTATACTTTGAGCGTGGATGGGGTTCTACCCTTATCCAGCAGCTCCTGAAGGAAGGAGAGCACTTCCGTAACCCCGCAGTCTACGGGTGAAAAGCCCTGAGCTTGACACCAGGTAGAGAACACCGACCATTTCGAGAAATAGAGCCGTCTAGTAGACGGGGCTCTAGCCTGCGTAATCGTGTTTAACACTCCCTCCGGGAGGTCAGCGGGTACCCGTTGATGGCCCATGCATGTAGGGACCATAAATCCGGGCGAGGATGCCAAATCGAGCCCTTTGCCTGAGAGAGGAGGTCTCTCCTCACCGGTATAGGCCACGGGGCAGTGCTGGTCAACCACATCAGGACTGGGAACCAAATCTGGTTCGTCCAGAGCGGAGCCACGAGCAGCACTGGGCATCCGTTTTCCCTGATCCGTTCCAACACTTGAGGCAGGAGCGAGACGGGGGGAAAACATAGAGGGGGCAGCGGGGCCACATGTGGGCCAGCGCATCCCTGCTCTTGGAGAAAAACTTCGGACAGTGAGCGTTTTCTTGGGAAGCGAACAGGTCCACCTGCACTCTGCCGAATGTCTCCCACAGCAGTTGGATCGTCTGCGGGTGCAGCGACCATTCTCCTGCTGGGACATTGTTTCTGGACAGTCTGTCTGGTCCCAGATTCAGGTGACCAGGCACATGCGCTGCTTTTAGCGAAAGCAGGTTGTGCTGAGCCCAGACCAGGAGGCGTTCCGTCAGCCTGTAAGGTTTCGGGACCTGATGCCACCCTGGTGATTTATGTATGCCACCACTGACATGTTGTCCGACCGGACCAAGACGTGGTGGCCTTTTATCTGGGGACAAAAGCGCCGTAGCGCGTTGTCGACTGCCAGAATTTCCAGACAGTTTACGTGTAGAAGCCTTTCCCATTCTGACCACTGGCCAAAGAAGCGCTCCCCATCCCGAGGTGGAGGCGTCCGTGGACACCACCTTCACACTCGAGGGAGTCCCCAGACTTACGCCTGACTGATACCAGTCGGCTATTTTCCAAGGTTCCAGAGCCGAAAAGCATTTCATGCCGACCTTGAGGCGAAACAGACCAGAGGTCCATGCCCGGGGCGGAACTCGCACTTTCAGCCACAACTGCAGTGGGCGCATGCGAAGCAGGCCCAGCTGAAGTACTGAAGATGCTGATGCCATGAGGCCCAGCATTTTCTGAAACCTTTTGAGCGGGACTATAGAGCCGTGGCGGAAGGATTTCACGGCGCGCTGAATGTCCAGTCCGCGCTCCGGCGACAGTCGTGCTGTCATAGACAGCGAGTCCAGCACTGTTCCCAGAAAAGAAATTTTCTGGCTGGGAAACAGCAAACTCTTCGCCCAATTGACTGTGAGACCCAGATTCTCGAGATGCTCGAGTAATGTGGTCCTGTGTTCTATGAGCTCTGAGTGTGATCGAGCTCAAGCCAATCGTCCAAGTAGTTCAAAACTCGCATGCCCTGAAGTCTCAGGGGTGCGAGAGCCGCGTCCATGCACTTCGTAAATGTACGGGGTGCTAGGGACAGGCCGAACGGTAGGACTGTGTATTGATATGCCTGGCCCTCGAAGGCGAATCTCAAAAAATCGCCTGTGACGTGACGCTATTTGTATTTGGAAATAGGCGTCTTTCAGATCTATTGACATAAACCTTCCTGGCGAACTTGCGCAAGGATTTTCCTGGTTGTCAGCATCCTGAACTGGCGCTTCACAAGCACTCTGTTCAGCTGTCGCAGATCTAGAATGGGTCTGAGACCCCCGTCTTTTTTCGGTACCAGAAAATATCTGCTGTATAGCCCCCCTTCGCTCTGAGACAAAGGTTCTATGGCCCCTTTGCTCAGTAGTTTCGCTATTTCGGCTCGAAGTAGATGAGATACTTCGTTGTTTACCGTGGTTTCGACTCGCGCCGTGTAAAGGCGGGGACGTCGAGCGTATTGTAGCGAATAGCCTCTTTTTATGGTGTTCAACACCCATTCTGATACCCCGGGAAACTTTGCCCACGCATCTGCGTGAATAGCTAGAGGTAGAATGAAATCTGGGCTCTGGCCGCCGCATTTTCTCTATGACAGATTGTGGAGAGAGAGCGAGCGGGACAAACCCCGTGGGGTTGAGCGTGTCTGTGAGGGAATGTGGGCGCGGGACAGCGGGGACACTCACTGCACTGAGAACACCGTCGGCTTGTGCTGACTGAATGTGTGCTGGTTTCGTTTTTACAGAAACCATGGGACACGCATCGTGTAGTGTTTGTGGGCACTGTGACGTGGGCACATTCACTACATTTTTCACCGTCTTCGACTGGTAAATAAAGAGATACCTTGTTGATCACTCTGACAGTGTTTATATTGCAATAAATAATAACCTACTGAATGTACACTGCTGTTCAAAAATGTGTTGGTTAGTCAGAATTTTTTTTCAGTAAGGAATAGGATGCATTAAAGTTATCAAAGGTGACATTAAAACGTGTAATGTTACAAAATATTTCGTTTTTAAATAAATGCTGTTCTTTTGATTTTTTTATTCATCAAAAAAAATCATGAATCATGAAAAAATTTATCATAGTTTCCAAAATATTAAGCAGCAAACTGTTTTCATATTTCTGAAGGGTCATGTGACACTGAAGTAATGATTTTGAAAATTCAGCTTTGAATTCAATTCATTTCAATAAATTACATTTTGAAATATATTCAAATAAGATTTTAAATTGTAATACTATTTTATAATATTACAAGTTTTACTGTATTTTTTATTTAAAATAAAATAATTTTTTTTTTTTAAATAAAATAAATTTAAATAATTTTTTTTCTTTTTTTTGTTCCTTTTTGCACTGGCTATGAGCATCAAACTGAAAAAGTAAAACCAAAGTTTTTCTGAGGTAATGTGTTATGGAATCTTGTTCAAATGGATTTCATAAAATTGGTATCGAAAAAAGTATCGTTAGGACCCGGAATTGAAACTGAGGTATCGAAATTGGCACCGGATCGAAAGATTTTGAACAATACCCAGCCCTATACAGGGTACACCTGAAGATCTCCCGCTGCACACAGTGCGTCAAGACATTGAAGTTCTTCATGGGTCGTCTATATCATTTCAAGTATCCCCATCCCATAAGCCCCAAACCTGTTTAAAGATTGAATATGCTTTCACTGCAGATCGCCTCAATCTGTCACGGCAGTCTTATCCCATGGATCAACTGCAGAGGAAGTATAAATACTTACGCGGTCTTCCCATCCTGCCTGTGAAAGATGCTCAGCCTCTACTTCTGATTGGGTCAGATCAGCCACATCTCATTACACCAATTGAGCCTATCAGATTAGGTTCTCCAGGTGGACCTGCTGCTGTTCACACACGCCTGGGATGGACCCTTCAGGGCCCCGCATCATTCATGGGGCGGCCTGCATCGTCCCAACAATGCCTACTGACATCTGTCCTTCCACCACAAGATGAGCTCTTTAAGAATGTCCAAAGACTCTGGCAAAAAGAAGCTGTTCCACACAGGGATGAGAAAGAGGTGACTCGATCCAAACAAGATCAGGAGGCTTTAAAGGTACTTGAAACCAAGACCATCCGCACAGAAGTGAATGGAATTCTTAGACTGGGGACGCCATTGCTCCGACAGAAGGATATGCCTCGGTTGCATGCCCCTAAGGAGTCAGTCATGCCAAATCTGCGCAGTATCGAGAAGCGTTTGTTAAAGGATCCAGTGAAAGCAAAGACCTATAGTGCAGAGATGGAGAAGCTCATTCAAACAGGAGCTGTCCAGGAAGTAACTAAGGAGACAGACTCTGACGAATGTTGGTATATACCCCACCACCTTGTCAGTCATAATGGGAAATCCCGTGTTGTTTTCAACTGTTCCCATCAATATCATGGGCAAAGTCTCAACCAGTATCTGTTGCCTGGACCTACCCTTGGAGCATCATTGCTAGGTGTACTCATCAGATTTAGGGAGCATCCAGCTGCAGTAAGTGGTGACATCAAGGCAATGTTCCATCAGGTCCGCCTCCTTCCTGAAGATCGCCCCCTACTGCGGTTCCTTTGGCGTGATCTGAAAGTGGATGCGCCTCCTAAAGTCTTTGAATGGCAGGTGTTACCCTTCGGGACTACATGTAGTCCATGCTGTGCCACTTATGCTCTGCAGCACCATGTGATCGAGCACAGCGTTGTCGATGAGTCCATCAGGTTCTCAGTGGAGAAATGTTTTTATGTGGACAACTGCCTTCAGAGTCTATGTACCCCTGAGGCCGCCAGGCACTTGGTCGACAGACTGAGAGAGATGCTTTCCAAAGCTGGATTTGAGATACGGCAATGGGCCAGCAATGTCCCCAGTGTTCTGAGTCACTTACCCCCAGAAGCTCAAGCTGAAAGCTTGGAACTTTGGTTGGCTCAAGACAAGTCTGACATACCAGAGTCAACCTTAGGCCTAAGCTAGAACTGGCAGACTGATACCCTGGCGTACAAGCACCGACCTGCTGTAAATGAGACTCCCACCCTCCGGAATATCTACAAGGTCCTAGCCACTCAGTACAACCCTTTGGGACTTCTTTTGCCCTACACCACTCGAGCAAAGATTATTATTAGGCAGCTATTGAGTAAACAGCGGGGTTGGGACGACCCGAACTTACCACCTGAGCTCCTGCAGTCATGGCGTGTCTGGGAGAATGAACTTCAGTACCTACCAAACATCACTCTCCCTAGGACTTATGTCCCTCCTGAGGTAAAGGATGGTGCCACGCATGAAGTCCACATATTTTCAGATGCTTCAGAGCAGGCATATGGAGCTGTGGCATACTTGAGGACCACTGACATGAGAGGTCAAGTGTACCTGTCTTTTGTGGTGGCTCGATCCCGAGTGGCCCCCAAACGTTCTCTTTCAATTCCTCGATTGGAGCTTTGTGGAGCTCTTGTGGCCTCTCAGTTAGCTAGATTGCTCACAGTGTTGTGGACGGACTCCTCTACAGTCCTTACCTGGCTGAACTCTGAATCCTGCCACTACAAAGTCTTTGTTGGCAATAGAGTCGCCGAAATCCAAGAGCTAACAGAGGAGTTTTCCTGGCGTTATGTGGATTCAGCCAGCAATCCTGCAGACGACCTCACTAGAGGAAAACCTCTGAATGTCCTTACAGAGATGAACAGATGGTCTCAAGGTCCTTCCTTCTTACTCCAGGATCCAGCTACCTGGCCAGTATTGCCTAGCACAGACCTGAAAGATGACCACACAGAGCTA
This sequence comes from Gila robusta, assembly GCA_030770095.1. Lineage (NCBI taxonomy): Eukaryota > Metazoa > Chordata > Actinopteri > Cypriniformes > Leuciscidae > Gila > Gila robusta. The sequence continues at coordinate 8,505 of JAVALU010000162.1, forward strand.
CGGATGTCTGTCTTCTGCGGCGCCACTGCAGTGGCACCCCAATCATTCATCCCGGACTTCTGGAATTACAATACTTGGCAGGAACTCATGGATTCCACTGCTAAGGAAATTCCGGTAAACCCTACTTCTGAATCCTTTCCTGATGCAGATGATTATCGTCAGGCTGAGATCCTTATTCTTAAGAGAGTTCAGCAGGAGTCTTTCCCCAATGATTATCAGCATTTGGTTACTGGGAAACCAGTGTCCTCAGACAGTCGCCTTCTTACCTTAGGTCCGGAACTGGACAGATTCAATGGTTTAATCCGAGTGGGAGGTCGATTGAGGAGAGCGGAGTCCATTGACGAATCTACCTTACACCCCATTGTGTTGGACGCTCATCACCCAGTCACACGGCTACTGATTAAGCATTATGATTGCAAGCTGCATCATCCAGGACCTGAGGGAGTGTTTGCCGAAATCCGGCATTATTATTGGATCATCCGTGGACGTGAAGCCATTCGTCGGCACCAGCATGGGTGTCTAGACTGTCAGCATTGGAGGGCAAAACCAACTATTCCGAAAATGGCAGACTTACCTTCTGCCTGTCTCCGTCTACATAAACCTGTTTTTTACTCATGTGGAGTAGACTGCTTTGGGCCAATGATTATTAAGATTGGGAGACGCACAGAGAAACGTTGGGGGAAAATCTTCAAGTGTCTAACAACTAGAGCGGTGCACTTGGACCTCCTCAGTACCATGAATGCTGATTCCTTCCTGATGGCCCTTAGGCGGTTTGTTGCACGGAGGGGAACACCTGCGGAACTGTGGTCAGACCAGGGAACAAACTTCAAAGGGGGTGAAAGAGAGCTTAGAGAAGCTTTTGCTGAAATGGCTCCTGACTTACAGAAACAGCTTGCTCGTCAAAGGATCCAATTTCACTTCAATCCTCCAGCGGCCCCACATTTCGGAGGAGTGTGGGAGAGAGAAGTACGATCGGTAAAGTCAGCCCTTTATACTACGGTGGGAGCTCAATCAGTTCCTGAAGAAGTCCTGCTGACAGTCCTTCTAGAGGTGGAAGCTATTCTTAACTCAAAGCCTTTAGGGTACGTGTCCTCTGATGTTGCCGACATTGACCCAGTGACACCAAACGGTTTGCTCATGGGGCGGCTGGATGGTTCCTTGCCCCAGGTTATCTACCCGGAGTCTGAATTGTTGAGTGGCAGACACTGGAGGCATTCACAAGTCTTATCAGACAACTTCTGGTCCAGATTCATCTGAAACTACCTTCCAGGACTCCAGACCCGGCAAAAGTGGCAGTCCTCTCCCCCAGACTTAAAGGGGACCTATTATGCAAAATTCACTTTTGCATGGTGTTTGGACATAAATGTGTGATGGCAGTGAGTGTACACAACCACCCTGCAGTGATAAAAATCCACCCACTCCTTTTTAAAAAAATCCCCATAAATCATAAGCAGTGTCTCCCAACGACCTGTTTTCAGAATGTGGCTTTTGTGACATCACTAAAGCCACAGGCCCCGCCCACGAGTGTTGACAGACACTGCCGTTCTAACATAGACCCGCCCTGATCGAGTTCACAGTGAGTTGAGAGTTGTACACATCCGCCATTGCTGCACTGACGAGAATGTCTCCCAAGCGTTGTCGGTGTTGTGTAGCTGGATGTATTAATCCACATAGCTCTATTTATTTACTGAAGCGAGAGGGCCTAACGTGATCATGGCAGTAATGAAAGTGAGAGCGCGCACTTTATTACAGTTCATAGGAGTTGTTTTACGGATATACAGTTTACCAGTTTATTAAGCACCCCCTGAAAAGGTGTGTATATATTTGTTTACTGTTAGTTGTAACGAGTGTTTTTTGTACTTCGCTGTGTATGTTGATAATAATGAAACGGAGAGGGAGAGAGTTTATGGATAACACTTTAATGCGGACGTCTTATACAGTGTTTATTCAGCTCTTACAGTGATTTTCTAGAGTGAAATTGACACTTCATCTTTTGTGTGATGTACAATAAACTTCATTGAACTCATCAGTATATTTTTACAACATTCGGACGTGGTCCGCAACAACAGGCTTGTACTAATAGTGGATAAAACAAAGATGGAAAAACAAGTTATAACCGTAGTTAAACTAGACTATACCTGTTCAGTCTCCATACAGCATATATTATCTGGCTCTGTGGGCATTATTGTCCGACTCCGGGTCGAAATGAACACGGCTACTGAGAGTTTGTTTTGATATTATCATTCCGTGAGATGAGATTGTCCTGACTGAGCGCGAGCTCATGAGGCTCCGCCCTCTGGGCCGGCAGCAGCTGCTCATTTGCATTTAAAGGGATACACACTAAAACGGTGCGTTTTTCTGAGCCTCAAAAAGTGACAATTTAAACATACTGTAAAAAATTATCTGTTGGGTATTTTGAGCTAAAACTTCACATACACACTCTGGGGACATCAGAGAGTTATTTTACATCTTGTGAAAAGGGGCATAATAGGTCCCCTTTAACTGAGAAAATGGTTGTCATGGTTGTAGATCCACAGATGCCTAGGGCCCTTTGGCCTGTTGGACATGTTATCAAGATACACCGCAGTCTGGATGGACATGTCAGGTCTGCTGATATAGAGATAAAGGGGCAAATATACACTCGACCAGTGGCACGTCTGGTGATCCTCCCAGCTCTGCCAGATGATGGAAACCGTCCTGCAAACTCGCCTTAAGTTAAGTTGCCTTTTAGTAGGAGCAAAGTTGCCTAGCACCTTTGGGGGCGGCTGTATAAAAGGCTCCCGGCGAAAGAAGACTTTTATTGCGGGACTTTTAGGCCGTGTGTCCACCAAAGCGTTTTTAGCCGGCTGAAAACGCTAGATGCTCTGCTGAAAACGCCTAGCTGTGGGCGCTTGAGAGCGTTTTGGCAGCGCTGCGTTTTTTCAGTTGAGACGATTCATTGCTATGATACAGAATATCCGCAGCACAGTTTACTTGTAACTGATTTCGTAGATAATTTGTTTCATACTAAAAAGTTATTTTTCATCCATTTTGTTCGGTTAGCTCTGCTGGTTGACGTCGTTGTACAGAAAGAATGTTGTGACAGTTGGTAGTGTGGTTTTTGTCCCGCCCCTCCTCCACTGTGATTGGATGGCTGTGTAAAAAGTGACAGTGATGAGCGCAGCGTTTTACCCAAAGTTGAAAATTTTTCAACTCTCGGCGACCAATAAAAAACGCCGGGCACTCAGCGCTTGAGCGTTAAATACACGCTCAGCGCCTCGTTACGCTCATGGCGTTTAAAAAACGCGGCGCTCCCATTGAAAACAATTGGAATTTTACGCCAGCAGCGTGAAAAAACGCTTTGGTGGACACACGGCCTTATTTTGATGGTTATTTTAGTGTGCGATACCCGTTGCTTCCAGTAGGAGGCATTATTATTATTGTTTGTTGCTTGTTGCCTACTGCGTCCCTATAGATTACGGAGAAAACGGCAGCTGCGCACCTAGAAGTTTCTTCCTGCCTGTTATTTGGATGTTCGTTTGGCGTTTGGTGTTAAAAGTATTAGTACATGACCATAAAGTAAGTTATCTCTGATTTCTCAATGTTTTAACTGTGTTTAAGTGTATTATTGAGCCTTATGCACTTAAATGTGCATGCCCGGACATGTACCGATTTATGTGCGATCGTTTGACAGATAAAGAAGATGTGTAACTGATTTCTGCTAAATATAGTTAAATGTGACAGTTTACGTTGTATGTATCTGTAATATGTTAACTAATTATTCTGCAGAAGGATTATCCAGTATTATTTCCCTTTAATTATGCCAATTTGGGAATTTAGATTGTTTGTTTGTTGAGGCATCTGGATTCATTAATATATATTAATGCAAAAGTAATTTGTGACCAAACCAATAGTTTTTGTTATTGTCTTCAATTGCCCATCCTCTCCATATTTTGAGCTTTAACTGTTATTTACAGGTGATACTGAATATGTTAGTAGAGTCTGTATTAAGAAGGAACTGATTCATCTGTGAATGTACACCTCTATACTCATACTAATGTAATATGTTTTGTTATTTTAGACTAATACTCAATACACTTTGGAAAGAAGCACCAGTCTCCTCATTCTTTGTGTCCTGACCGACACCCAGGGGTGTATACTGCTAACAAGTAGAACTAGAGCCTAGCAGTGTCCTTTCCTCTCCAACAATAGTACTGCAAAAAAACAGTTTACTGTAAAGCTATTCTATTGCTGTTATATATTTATTGTCCAACATTCCCAATTATCTGATATAGCATGTCCTTTACTTAATTTTATATGTTGGTATTCAGTGTTTGTAATGCTAATACTAAAGGTTTTGTGGGAAAAAAGTAGAAGACTTGTCTAAGTCTGTGAAATAAACTGTTTAAAGGGATTTGATGATCACTAGTCTAGTGATTGTATGTTATTCTGTGTTGTCATTCATTCAGTTTGGATTTGATCTTTAATGTAGTTTTTAAAAAAATTTTTTTTTTAATTTACAAAGCAGCTGATATTGCCATAGCGACAGCAAGAAGCTAGTGGATAGTGATGGGAAGTCTCTTTTCAAAGATTCGGCTCTTAGAGCCGGCTCGTACGACACATAACTAGTGGACTGCCGAGTCGCTTTCACCCCAAAATGGCGGAAGCGTAGCGCTGCTGCTGGGCGCTGGTGTTACAATGGAACGTTCTATTGGCTTTCACTTCTTGTCAATATACGTTCTAGTTTGATCATAATACGGGTCGGTGTCCCACACCTCCAGCTTCAGCTTTTCACCATATTTGCAGTTTGGGAAGTTGAACTCTGCAGACCATGTAGGATTAGCGGTATCTACACTAGGGGTGTGAACCTACACTGGTCTCACGGTTCGGTTCGATTACAATTATCATGTCATCGATTCAGTTCAATTCGATATCGCGATGCATCGCGGTGCACTGCATCTTCAATTGTACTTAAGTAGCGATGTGTGCGTGCGCATGCGTGTGCGCGTTCGCCTGTTCAGGAAGTCGCAGTGACATTCCAGTTTAAGTTTCAAGGGAGTAAAGCCTGTTTATTCCATTAAGAAAATGAAATTCTGTTAAATCAATTTTGTTTTAAAGAAATGTTCATTTAAAAGCAGTGTATAATGCTTTTCATCAGTGTATAATGTTACCCTAGAGAGCGCGCATCAACCGTCGTCGAGTCCGCTGTTGAAGGTGACGATCATCCATTTATAATCACGCTTAACAACGGATACTTAAATCAGACAAAATTATTGCGGCGGGTGGATGATTTTTGGCTGTGGATTCGGGTGATGTTGGAGCTCATCCGCTGACTCTACAGCAGTCAGACTCTTCCAGGCGTTCACAGCTCGGGGTGAAAACGGCTAACGTGGTTTATCAAGTTAGTGGTATTACCTCCTGCATTATTCTATTTGTGCGTGACATGAGCGCGCACAGCGCGTGTCTTCTCCAGGTCGTGCTTACCAGGTTGTTCATAAAAGCCAAAATGTGCCCAGATGTAGTGCTCCAAGTAGTTGGACCATTTTTAATTACTCGCACTCGCGCCTCATGGGCAAATCATGTGGTTTTGTCTGTAAGTGGTACGTCATAAACTTAACTTACCCCCTCACATGTGACCTCTGTGCCAACTTTAACAGAATTGTTTTCATGCTTCAGGCATTCCATGAGCGAGATGCAAAGGAGACATGTGCCACGTGGGGCCAATCCACAAGGCCCCACATCTCCACACAACCTGCAAGGAGGTTCCAGGATTATTATTACTATTACGTTCAGTATATTTTGCTGCTATGTGAAAAAAAAATATCCAGCAAAATGCGCGTTTGTCGACACCTGAGGGTTAGCCTAATAGGAAGGAACATAAATTGTGATTAAAAATATATGCTCACTCACATCATGACGCCGCTGCGGTGGTGGAGTCCATGCAGGAAGAGCAGCGTTTGGCACTGCGTCGCTTTTCAGCCCGAGCTGTGTGGAGAAGCCCATTTCCACCTCTATTGCGTTGGATAAGCAATCCCACGTAAAATGCAGGTTGCACACTCGAGCGATAGGCGGGAGCTCACGGTCTTCAAGTGCATGGAACCACTGGCGCCTAATTTCCAAGTCTGGTGGAAAGTTATGCAGTCCAGCAGTGCTGTTGCAACCAGCAACACTACACCTACGTACCATCCTAACCACTGTACTAAATATCCTAACTGATGCAATACTATGCTACTAACTAACTATGCTTCTAACAATACTAACAACACTAACAACTATGCTAATGAAGTACCTAGGCTACACAAAATAATCTAAATAACTATATAAATGCTATGCTAACTAGATGCTAATATACGCTATCCTGATCTTTTTCAATACTCGTAATTCCAACTCCTGACTCGCTACAGTAGTTTTGACGGAACCAGATGCTTTTATACCAGGGGCTGCCAAGGGCGTGGTGAGCTCGCACCAAGGGCGTGACAGAGTTCCGTCACAGAGTACCCCTAATTCAGGAGCTTTACATTAAACCTGAAGAGGGCAGCACATTTTTACACCATATATTTGAAAACGAAAACACTTTATACCCAAATGTCAAAAAATTTACTCGAATCAATGAACAGCATTTATGAAGCTCCATTCTTACAGATCATTAACTAAAAAAGTTGTTTTAGAGTTTAGTTACCCTTTAAAGAAAAGTATACTACTGTATGTTGCAGGTGGGTAATTAGTGTGGCATATAGGCTATTACACAAAAATCTGTTGTGGGCGAATTACATTATTAATTGCAAAAATATTTTTGTTTTAGATTAACTTTGATTGTTCCTGAGAGAAACATTTATTTAAAAGATTTGAAGTCTCATGTTGGTTAGTTGTATTTTCATTATACTCTCAATGCCCAACAATATACAGACAGGTTGTCACGGGTCTATGAAGGAGGACTCAAATGCAGAATGTGAGTTAACAGATTTATTGACAGACAGACGACATGAAGTGGTGGGAGAGGTGAACAGTCCAAACAATAGGCAAGGATGACACAAAGACAGAAGTTGAAGCTAGCCGAGCTGCCGTTGATAATTGCACAAGATGTCTGTAGGCTGGAGAATAGCAATGGCAGAGCAGAGTGAGACCAGAGAATACCAGCAGTAGCCAGACAGGAAATCCACGTACAACAGCAAAGCAAAAAGGGATCTCAGACTCAGCACTAGGCTTGCTCCAAAGCAAAAGGGAGAAAGCAGTCAGGGACGCTCTGCTTAGCAGGACAGGTCTTGGTAACAAACTATTTAGCTCAGAAGTTCACAGTGGCACAACATATAACGAACTGGCAACACATGAGGGAAAGAGCACACATAAAAAGGGAGCTAAGAACAAGAGGAACATGTGTACACACTCAGGTAAACGAGGACTCAAACAAGGGAGCAGAGAACATGAGGAACAGGCGATAACACTCGGACAAGGAACAGGTGACAACACTCAGACAAACGAGGACTCAACTAGACAAGAGGGCGTGGTACAGGGAAACAAGGAGGCAGGAACAAATGAGCACATGGCAAACACAAAACCACATGTTTAAGCACCACACAAACATAGAGACATGAAACAAAGACATAGACAAAGCTGCCAGGCAGAACCCTGACAGTACCCCCCTTCTAATGGTCGCCTCCAGGCGTCCAAAACAGGCATAGAAGTCCACGGAGGCAACAGCTGGGGGGGTGGGTAGGGTGAAAACATGGAAGTCCCAAACTGACCAGGGAACACAGAGGAAGGGATGGGACGGTTGGGAACAGAACCGGGAAAAAAGTTCAAGGCTAACAACGGAGATGCCAGCTTAGGGGAACCATAACCAGGAAACGTAGAGGGTGGGATGGGAGGAATGGGAACTTGATTGGAGGTACTCTTGGACACAGGAACTGGCCTAACTGGTCTGGGCCTCCAACTGGGCTTGACAGACTTGGGTGTAACGACAGAACTGGCAGGATTGGTGAAGGTCTTGGAAACAGACAGTGGGACTGACTCGGAAGCGCCCTCCTGGGCTGCACTGGCGTGCACGGGGACTGACTCCTGGGCTGCACTAGAATGCATGGGGACTGACTCGGGAGCGCTCTCCTGTGCTGTACTCTCTGGAGCTGGAGCAGCGGACTCAGGAGCAGCTTCCTCTGAAGCTGGCTCGGAAACAGCTCTCTCTGGAGTTGGCTCAGGAACTGTTCTCTCAGCAGCGGGTGCTGGGACCGCCTTCACAGCAGCGGCGGGCTCGGGGACCGCCCTCTCAGCAGCGGCGGGCTCGGGGACTGCCCTCTCAGCAGCGGCGGGCTCGGGGACCGCCCTCTCAGCAGCGGCGGGCTCGGGGACCGCCCTCTCAGCAGCGGCGGGCTCGGGGACCGCCCTCTCAGCAGCGGCGGGCTCTAGACTTGTGGACATGACAGGTTTGACAGAAATTTCTAGGATCTTGACAAGACTTGTTAAACATTCAGATAAGGCCTCTGCGGCAATGGCAACGGGCATCTTGGGACTGGACTCAGTTAACATAAAGGACTGGCAGAGATCGTCTCAGAGGGAATGATATTACTATTCAACGGTTTAGAAGAAATTTAATTCACTGGACTTGATACCTCAGGAACAACTGGAGCTTGGGAAAGGAGAAACATAGACTGTTCAGTGCGAGCCTTTCTATTCTTCCTCTTTCGACGAGCTGATACTGTTTGCTGGGCTGCTTCTGTAGTATCAACAGCTAACTCGGCCAACCCAGGCAGAAAAGCAGTGACCTTCATCGAATCAGCACTGACTGAAACAGATCTGGCAGACTCTGAAGTAACAGGGAAACTCTGGGTTGTTACAGGGAAAACAGAGGTTAAGTCAGCAGGCTCAGAGATGGCTGGAACTGATGTAATAGTCTGAGGGAAGACAGTGGTTGATTTGACTGTGTCTTGAATAACAGATATTGACTCAGTTCTTAAAGTGACTGGGACTGACCTGGATGCCTGAGAGATGATGGTGATTGGTTTGACTGACTCTGGGATAGCTGTGGTGGACTGAACTGCCCTATTCCGTCTGAAACTTAGTTTCTTAGTGGAAGCCAGAGGAGGATCATAAATGTGACGAGACAGGTGAGGAAGGGCAGGGTGGTTGTTGAAAGCAGATTCCGGTGGACTTGGCGGCATTCCCCACTTACTGCGATTACCAAGGTACCTAGAGAAACCCCAGAAATCCAGAATCCTGAGAGAATCCATCTCCCATGCAGGCAGGGGTTCATCCAAGCAGGAGTTAAAGATGTCCTTGAGAGCAGCGTCATTATAACCTAGCCCCACAGACATGGTCCAAAAGAATTGGGCAAAACCCCCCACCTCAAAACCATCCTGGCGAAGAGCAGTGAGACCACAATGACGAGCCATTCTCTCCTGGATGTTAGCAGGTGGCAAGATCTTGATGCTCATTCTGCTGAGTCCTGAACTGGCCAGTTCGTTCTGTCACGGGTCTATGAAGAAGGACTCAAATGCAGAATGTGAGTTAACAGATTTATTGACAGACAGACGACATGAAGTGGTGGGAGAGGTGAACAGTCCAAACAATAGGCAAGGATGACACAAAGACAGAAGTTGAAGCTAGCCGAGCTGCCGTTGATAATTGCACAAGATGTCTGTAGGCTGGAGAGTAGCAATGGCAGAGCAGAGTGAGACCAGAGAATACCAGCAGTAGCCAGACAGGAAATCCACGTACAACAGCAAGGCAAACAGGGATCTCAGACTCAGCACTAGGCTTGCTCCAAAGCAAAAGGGAGAAAGCAGTCAGGGACGCTCTGCTTAGCAGGACAGGTCTTGGTAACAAACTATTTAGCTCAGAAGTTCACAGTGGCACAACATATAACGAACTGGCAACACATGAGGGAAAGAGCACACATAAAAAGGGAGCTAAGAACAAGAGGAACATGTGTACACACTCAGGTAAACGAGGACTCAAACAAGGGAGCAGAGAACATGAGGAACAGGCGACAACACTCAGACAAACGAGGACTCAACTAGACAAGAGGGCGTGGTACAGGGAAACAAGGAGGCAGGAACAAAGGAGCACATGGCAAACACAAACAAAACCACATGTTTAAGCACAACACAAACATAGAGACATGAAACAAAGACATAGACAAAGCTGCCAGGGCAGAACCCTGACACAGATATCAACAAATTATGTTTTCTCTTCATTTTATTTGTTGCATCTGTTAAATGTTAAAGCACTTTATCATGGTAAGTTAGTAAGATTTGGGGTTATTTTAAATATAACTGTCTGTCTGTTAGTTAATACCTACCTAAATCTAATAAATAGTTTTCTGAAGTTCATAAAAAAATATATTTTCTTCGTCACATGCGTTCTAGATGTTATTTTGTGAAGTAACGTCAGCCCTGCAGTACGATGCATAATCTCAGCTTTGAAATGCATATTAAAGGACTAGTTCATCCAAAAATGACAAGTCTGCCGTCATTTACTCACCTTCATGTGCAAATCCTTAAGGTTACTTTCCGTGGAAGACAAAATTACATCTTTGAAGTAATGGTCACTCTGTCGTTGTAATGGAAGTGAATGAGTAGCCTACTGGGGCTGTGTCACGCCAAAAAAAGACAAAAAAAAAAAAACATCACAAAAGTATCATAAAAGTGATCTGATACGACTCGTCCGTTATATTAATATCGTTATTCATTTATACGATATAGCTTATGTGACGAACAAACTGCAATTTAAGTCGTTATATTATAATCACTGATGAGCTTCACCTTCACCTCTCTTGATAGCTTACCGCTGATGTCCGACTCACGATGTATTCAACTATGACATCGCCCCGACTCTCATGAACGCGCGCCATGAAGTAAATAAAAAAAAAAAAAAAACATTAAAATTTGACAGTATAACTATCTAATACTATTTATATACAGTATGGCTTCAGAATACTTTAAATATAGTATTATATAGTAATTCTGGCAAATTTTTATTGTGTTTTTTTTTTTATTATTATTTTGACAATCACCCTCATTCACGAATAGTCAATTTTTAAGTCATTTTTTTTTTTCTTCTCTTTTTAGGAGCATTCAACAGATAGGCCTAGTAGTTAGTAGTTGGCTCATTATTTAGGGATGCATTTAGGCTAGGCTATAGGCCTACACTACCCGTTCTGTATTGCTACCTCTGCTTCTCAGTTCACACTGAATCTAGTTATAGGCTATGTCTTGATTAATATTGTATTGTGTTATTTTTTAGTTAATAGATTAAAAGCATTTTAGAAAAAAAAGTAAATGAATATAGCCTATTCAATCAGTCAATGCAGAACACACACACATGAGCAAGAAAAACAGTTCAATTTTATTGTTATCAGTCTCAAAGTAGCTTTACAAATTACTGATTTAGAACAGGTTTATTTTGCTTCATACTTGTAAAACAGGGTTCCTTTGTTCAGATAACAAGTAAGGGTGAAAGACCCATTTCGCACTAGTTTGGTACACATGCGTAATCATCAAAATTCAGGTCTTTGTCCCACACCTCTAGCTTCAGGTTTTCACCATTTTTGCAGTTTAGGAAGTTGAACTCTGCAGACCATGTAGGACTGTGAGTTTAGGACTATCCAGACCATGTAGGACTAGGAACTCACTAGTGGTTTGCTATTTTTCTGAAAATAAGGAGGATGTCTACCCCTACCCAGTGACCAGCATTTTCCCTCTTTATGGCCTATTTTTTGACAGGAACTGCAAAACCTGCTTTCTTTACCATAGGGTTGATTGCTACATTCTCCTGGAGTTTGTGGATTTTCACGACTCTCTAATGCTAGTACACCATGCGTTCTGGTACATGACTCTGCGCTATTATGGTGCTGCATCACCTTAAAGGGATAGTTCACCCAAAAATGAAAATTCTGTCAGTATTTACTCACCCTCATGTTGTTCCAACCCCGCAAGACCTTCGTTCATTTTCGGAACACGAATTAAGATATTTTTGATGAAATCTGAGAGCTGGATCACTCCTCCATACTCCTCCATAGGCTTCAAAAGGATTGAAACTTGCCGGGCTCGAAAAGTTATTAAAGACATCGTTAAAATAGTCCAAGTGACTACAGTGGCTCTATCTTAAGTTTATCAAGCAACGAGAATACTTTTTGTGCGCAAAAACAAACAAAAATAACGACTTTATTTCAACTATACATTCTTCTCTGTTGGCCTCTAGTCAGTTAACTTAGTGTAATAGCGTAGAGCTACGTCACACGTAGGCTCACTATTGGCCGACGCTGGTCATGTGTGTGATGCGTGTGACGTACAACAACAGAAGCTCTACGCTATTACACTAGTGAACTGACTCGAGGCCCACAGAGAAGGACATGAATAGTTGAAATAAAGTCGTTATTTTTGTTTTTTTTGCGCACAAAAAGTATTCTCGTCGTTTGATAAACTTAAGATTGAGCCACTGTAGTCACTTGGATTATTTTAACGATGTCTGTAATAACTTTTCGGGGCCTGCAAGTTCAATCCCTCAAGAAGCCTATGGAGGAGTGATCCAGCTCTCAGATTTCATCCAAAATATCTTAATTCGTGTTCCGAAGATGAACGAAGGTCTTACGGGGTTGGAACAACATGAGGGTGAGTAAATACTGACAGAATTTTCATTTTTGGGTGAACTAACCCTTTAAGAACTGAAATAGGCACACATTCTTGAGCAGTTGCACATGCATTTTCTAAACTACATGTTTCAGATTCATTAGAGCAAGTCACCTCCTCTAAGAAGTGAACATGCTTTTTAGTACCATCGCTGTTAAGCATTTTGGGAGACATGGACTTTTTAGCATTTAGCTTAGCTTTGAGATCTGCAATGGTGATTTTTACACTTTTCAGTCAGGACTAACTGCTCAGCTACTAATTTATCTAGCTGTGATTGGAGATCTTGAATCTTTGCCTCACACTTTTGTGCCTCTGCATTTTTAGATTCTTTACATTTAGCATCTATACTTGAAGATAGACACATTGTTAACTCACGTAGCCGTGTACAACTTATGAAGTTTAAAGCCTCAATTATTTCACCATGTTTTGATTTCTTTTTATGTTTGACAATTGTGTCCCACCATTGGAGCATTTCCTCATCTGGACATTTAAAATCCTAATGTACTCTTTCTTGAGTTTACACAAGGTAGGCTTAACTTTTTTGCTCCATAAAGCAAACAATACGTTATCAAAATTTTTCCCTTCCATCCCTGAGGAGATCTGAATATTCACGGATTGTACAGTAATGGGACTATTGAAGCTGTTTAAAACCTTCTAAATTCTGTTTCATTTAATTCATGCAAATGGAGACTTTTCCTATCATAGCATTAAACAATGAAAACAGACTTACCCAGCATGGTCAGAAGATCAGCTTTAATCCATTCACAAAATCAACTGTGAAAAAATGTCCTCATTCTGATGACCGATTAAAGTGAATTTCAGAAAACTCACTACAAGGGATCCCGGGTTTCGGCAACATCTGTAAGGGTGGATTTCCTGCAGGGGTTCAGACTGCAAGACTGCCGAATGACTAAAGAAACGTTGTCAGCAAGATGGTAGAAAATTGTACATTTCTTGTCTATTACCACCCACTGCCACTTATACCAACGACGTAAATAAGCGCAGTTACAATAGCTTAATATGTAGGAGAGCGTTGCTATAGAGAGTGACAATATTGTATTGCAATAGGTAGCACTTCAAAGTCAATACCAAATCAAAACTAGTTAGCACATTATTTGTAATCGAAAAGGTTTAATGACAAAATATGGTTACGGTTACACTTAAAATAGTTACAAAATAGATGTATGAGATGATAATACTTATATCAATAATTGTACCCAACATATATGTAAAATGTTACCTGAGAGATAGATAAAGAGGAGAGAGAGAGAGAGAGAGAGAGAGAGAGAGAGAGAGAGAGAGAGAGAAAGAGAGAAAGAGAAAATAGGAGGTAAAGAGAGAGAGTGAGCCCCAAGAAAGAGACCCAGAGCATAAAAGAGCAGAGCATAAAAAGAGACAGAGCAACAGTTCCAATCTTCTTTTATCCTTTCCCTGACCATGTAACTTTAACCCAAATGTGAGACATTCAAACTGACCAATCAGCCTAATTACAACTTCCCCCATTGTTCTAAAGGTGTGAGACCCCCGGAGTGCACACATCTTGGCCTACAGGCCTTGATCACTATCAGCCCCTCTGAGCCTTTGGGAACTCCAAATGGTTCTTGTGGTCTTGTGACATGGATAAAGTCCTCAGGCCGGACCCAGCATGAAGACATGATGCTGAAGCATAAAATCTCTCTCACTGACCTTGATTTTGCAGTTGCACAACTCTTCTGAGTGACTGTAACATGCTTTTCATTTAGAGTTTTTTACTGTAACCTTTTTGGCTTTTGCAGTTGGGTCACTGTACTTTCACAGTATGTAAATGATGATTATACAGACATTCAATAAGCAATATTCAGTACAATACTATACTTGCCGTGCATACAGTATACACTTTATTCACCTTACTACTGTAAGTTGTCATTACTATACTTTTTTACGTAATTGCAAAATTAGTTTACTTTGTTTCAATATACTTTTTTTCTGTAACTGCATGCTTTGGATTCTGTGTTCTCCATTTTTTTATGTAGTGTCCAACGAATGATATGTAGTGTTTATAATATTGACTCATTTGTGTATGATCTGAAAGCATTGTTTTATTTTGAGCACAGATAAAATGGTTTTGAGGCAATTGTTTGATTTTGCCAGAAGAGTCAGGGGTTCTCAAATTTGGTTTGAAAATTTGGTTTTGAGAAAGTGAGTGATGGTTTCAAGAAATGTGTTTTAGCAATTCAGAAAAACTGTAAGTATACACCCGTTCACTCAGAAAATGATTTTTTGCCTCTTGTTCAATTTAATGAAATAAGCTAAAGTAAAAAGATTTTTTAACATTTTGTTTCAACTTAATTAAAATGTGTTCAATCAACCTAAAATATTTAAAACTTAAGTTTACTTAATTAATTTGTGTAAAAACTACATGAATAATTTTACTTGACAACTAACTGCAGGATTTATAGTTCCTAGCATGCTTTGCAAGGGACTGCATTAGGAGGGTAAGTTTAGGGATTCAATAATTATTTTCTGTTTTTCAGTAAATGGAAAGATGTTAGTTAATTTTACAATGATTGTTTAATGTTCAGTTATGTTAGAAAGTTAGAGGACTTTTTGTAATGTTTTTGATTTTTGTGGTTACCATTATCCAGAAGAGTGGTGACTGTGTAAACTGAATAAAGAACTGCATGTGGGCACACATTATACACTATATATATGCATCAAATCTTACACTTAAACTACATTTTTAAAATTTATAGTTACTATATAAAAACACAGGAAATTCACTTTCACTGGAAGCAACTACGTATATAGAGTCAAGCTAAAATTATAATGATGGCAATTTTATTGACAGGACAAAATTTAAGTGTATCCTGACAAAATTTTTCTCTTAGTCATTGCAAAACTTTATCTAGTAGGAATGACACCATTTATTGTAGTCTTGACTAAATGATTTTAAAGTTTAAAACAAATCATTTAAAAAACTTTTTTTTTTTTTTGGGAAACTGTAATTGAATTTCGTGGAAAGGTTTTCCTTAATTTAATTCAGTTCGTTCAACAGCTTGTTTTTTTGAGTGTATGCTTCCTGATCCCCACAACCTTTATAAACTATAAAATCACAAAAATCTTCCAAAGGTCATCGATAGGTGGTTCAATCCCATGCGTATCTGTGTTGTTTCCGCATCGACCAATTTACATTTGTCAAGATGCCAAGAGTGTAAAAATTGTATCCCAATTAAGCATAGAATCAGTGCATTAAAATAATGTAGTTCTCAGTCTTACAAAGCTACAGAAAACACTGGCCAATGATGTACAAGAGTCTCCATTATAAGAAAAATCATAGATCTTTGAAATATGTAGTTTAAACGTGCTGTATTCTTAGAAATTAACTATTTAATGCTGTTTTCATTTTTTTCTTTTTCTTTTTTTACTTTTATAACATTTTTAAGAAAAGTTGACCCTCTAATGACCCTAAAAAAAAGTAATGTGGTGCATCCATACAGTAAAAAATAAACAAACAAAAAAACAGACAAACCGTATTTTCAAAAATGGTTTAAATATATACAGTATATCACCCTCATTCACCTTAAAGGGATAGTTCACCCAAAAATATTTATCATTTTCTCACCCCCATGTTGTTCCAAACCTGTATGAGTTTCTTTCTTCTGTTGAACACAAAATAAGATATTTTAAAAGATGTTGGTAACCAGACAGTTGACGACAGGAAAACAAGTACTATGGAAGTCTATGGGTGTCGTCAACTGTCTGGTTACCAACATCTTTTAAAATATCTTCTTTTGTGTTCAACAGAAGAAAGAAACTCATACATGTTTGGTACTTGAGGATGAGGAAGTAATACATTTTTTTTATTATTTTTGGGTGAACTATCCCTTTAATAGTCCACATTTTTAAGTCATCTGCTGTTTTTCTCTTTAAAGAGCAAGCAACAGACAGAGACCTTCTAGTTCTAGTTGGCTCATCATTTAGGGATGAATTTAAGTATACACTACCCGTTATGCTTCCTGATATAACCTTTATAAAACTATAAAATCACAAAAGTCTTCCAAAGGTCATCATCAAGGTTCAATCACATGCGTATCTGTGTTGTTTCCGCATTAACCTAGTTACATTTGTCAAGATGCCAAGAGTGTACATTTTTCTATCCCAAGTAAGCATAGAAGCAGTGCATTGAAATAATAGTTTTCAGTCCTGGTTTAATATTTTTTTTCTCATTTTTATAAAATTTTTTTATGAAAAGTTAATGAGTTAAATCTAATGACCCTAAAAAAGTAATGTGGTGCAATAGTTTATTTATTTTTTCTTATCATAGACTGTTAATATATGAGAGACTTGACCTCTGGCTTGTTATCATGAGTTTCTCAAAATGTTGGTTTTGCCAAACTGGCATACACCCAAGAGATGGGCACCGCGAATGCCCCTCCTGTTTGGGTATGCAACAGTTTAAGATGATATCGAGAACCCCTGTGCAGCTGCAATAGAGCTATCTTTGCAGAAAAGCCAAACATTTCTAAGTGCAGAGAGCCAAACATTTAACTGGTGGTAGCAAAGCAATGATTCCCAGTTCTTCTCACAAACGCAAGAGGCCTGATGATTCCATCAGGTCTCCAGGTTCTGACATGCCTCAGAATATACGGGAGAGGGCCGCTGTAGTCCAAGAGCCCAAGGACGACACTCAGTTACAAATATTGGCAGCATTACGTGACTTAGCTGGTAAGCTTGAAACAAGTAATTCTTCAGTGAGCACACAGCCATCTGCACTCCCTGTTGCACACTCTCCTGGAGATAAGTTAACATCACGTCAGGAAGAGAGGGATGAGCCTATGGATGCCGTGTCAATGAAAGCTTTAGCGTAAGTTCTGTCAGGAAGACTCATTAAGCGAATCACGCACTATCTCACTTCTAGCCAATCAGGTGCTGACACTCATAGTATAAAATACTGGTACTTACGTTTGTCTGAGTTTGCAGATGCTGACGCGCCAATTACCTCCATCCTCCCCAACCACCTCCAAGATGGTACCTTCCCCTTCATCCTCCCCACCACCACCTTGCTGAGCTGTTAATAAATACGCTTGTTATTCAATTTATCTCCCGAGTCTTTCTGGTAGAACTGCATGCAAATAATTCCCTTTATGGTAGTGAGGGGAATGCTGACGAAAACGAGGAAGATGACTCCAGGTCCGTAGTTATAGAAGGGAGTCTGCATTCTGACATTCTTTCACGCATTTTAAGTGCAGCAAGAATCCTGGGCCTTGGTGCTCAGGAAGAAGCTACAGCTCCAGCCCCCACACAAGGTGTATTCATTGCAATGAATTGAGGCAATTATGCAATGTATACACTGTACACACCTTTATACAAAATACACTATTTTATCAACAAAAAAAAAACTTACCATTCTCTTTGTACATCAGATGCAGATTTGCTATATGAACAAATAATTATTGGACATTCATGACATATTAAAGGTGGGCACAAATAACTCTGAAATGGATCACTGATAATACAGATTGCAGATACAGATTCATCATCATGTAAAATCTGTTTTAGATTCGATGAGAGAGCTGAAATCACTGTAAATGACCTGGATCAATAGATTCATTGAAATGATTCATAAGCGATAAATGATTCATTCACAACAAATGTTTTTTTTTTTTTGTTTGTTTTATTGCCTATTTAGAACTTGGCAATTCCAGGGATCATTCAAATTTCCACAGAAAAAAAAAATCATCAAAGGAGCAAGAGACCTTTTATTGTAAATGGTAAAATCAATTGTACATCAAATGTACATTTGATGTATACTAGACTTTCTATAGCATAAAATGTAGAGTAAAATACTCATGTTTACAAGTATGAAAAGTGTTATGTGGTGTGCCGTGATGTGATGTGCAGTTTATGGGGAATTTATCGCTTGCAACAATCTGTGAGAAGAGAAGCAGGGCTATGGTAAAACCATTTAATGAAGTGCAAAAATTAAAACTAGATTCAGTGTGAACTGAGAAGGAGAGACAACCTTGACTTATGACTTTCATTTGTATTTTCATGTTGTTGTTAGTAAAAGCCTTTCACTAAAGAAGAAAAATATGTTAGCTGTAGATTTTAATGAACATATTAATGCAAAACAAACATACACGTTATATTGCATATTGCTAAACTTTATTCCTATCAGGCTAGTTAATATTTGTTTCAAAGCTGTTTAGAAAAGGTTTATTGTAACTCGACATTGTAAAACAGAGTTCCGGGGTTCAGATCACAAGTATATTGGTAACTCCCATATTTCACCCTATGGGTACACGTGGCGAAGTGTTCATCAAAAAATATGTCACTGTCCCACAACTCCACATCCAGTTTGTCATACCAATTGCAGTTTGGGAATTTGAACTCTACAGACCATATAGGATTATTGTTATCATCTTGACTTTCTGTCTGCCCAAAAGAAGATCCACACGAGATCTTGAGGTATGGATCGAGAAAGTTTTCAAAAACGTCACCGGTGAGGCGTCTGGCACTTAAGCCAAACACCCGAACAGCAGCACTGGCAGAGTCCATCTGAGACGCCAGCATCAGCACAGCCAGAGACACCAGCCGAAGATCATAAAAAACCGCCATATCTGTCAGAAAGAATACAAGGTTCAGTTATAGAGATGTCTGACACAAATATTGAAACAATATGTCTTAAAAGTGGCAAGAAGCTGAAGTGTGATTCATTGTTAAAGATGCCTTACCTTGCTTGTATTAGATTCAGTATGTATAATTCCTGATCCCCACAACCTTTATAAAACTGTCCAATCAATAAAAGTCTTCCAAAGATCATCAACAGGGGGTTCAATAACATGCGTATCTGTGTTGTTTTCACATCGACCTAGTTACATTTGTAAAGATGCCAAGAGTGTAAAAATTGTATCCCAAGTAAGCATAGAATCAGTGCATTCAAATAATAGTTCTGAAATAAACACTGAGCCAATGATGTTGTCAGGATACAGGCACGGAGACAGAGGTAAGTGAATCCAAACACAGCTTTATTTTACGTGACACAAGTGCAAAGGTGAGTATTTCAAAGTTCAGGTGCAGATTCGGTGAAGATCACTACGTGCGGGGCAGATTACAGGTGAGCAGGTGCTCTTCAGGTTAACTGATGTCAAGCAGTCACAGATCTTTAATACTTGTCTTTTCTCTTTCAGATGCAATCACGAACAGGACAACTCGGCGTGAACACAGGGGCTCAGGAGAATACAGGGTCTCGGGGAACAAGGATCCAGACAGGATTTCTGAAGACAGTGGAACAGGAATACAGAGGTTAGTCATTCACAGGTGAGTATACGTTACTTGATTGGTACTGGAAATATCAGAGACTTCGGGGGACAACGGAAGATGGTCTGTTCCTGTTGGAGGCTTGACCAAGACTAAGGCTGTGGTTAGTGTTTTTATGAGCTGGCTGATGAGGCTGTTGATTGTAAACAGGTGCAGGTGATAATTCAGGGGAGAGTGATTGCAGGTGCGCCAAAGAGTATTCTGGGGAATGTAGGGCAGAAGATAGACGGTGAACCGTGACAGAACCCCCCCCCCTCCCCGAAGGCGCGTCCTCGCGCCGTATAACATGACGAGGGCGTGGTTGCACAGGACGGGAAGCTTCCAGGGCGGAGCTGGCAGCTCGGGGACCAGGGCGGAACAGGCAGCGGGTGTGGCCACGGCGGAGCAGGCTGAGGCCATGACGGAACAGGCTGTGGCCAAGGCAGAGCTGTCGAACCCTCGGGCGTCCAGGGTGGAGCTGACCCTTCCGGTGGCCATGGCGGTTAGGACCCTTTGGGTAGCCATGGCGGAGACGACCCTTTGGGCGGCCATGGGGGTGAAGACCCCTCTGGCGGCCATGACGGAGACGACCCCTCGGGCGGCCATGGCGGAGACGACCCTTCAGGCGGCCATGGCGGAGACGACCCCTCGGGCGGCCATGGCGGAGACGACCCCTCGGGCGGCGACGGCGGTGACACTGGGAAACTCGTCTGAGAGACCTCCGTGGCCCTCCTAGCAGGTATACTGCGCCCCCCCAAAATCTTAATGGGAAATTTGACAGGTACAAAGATTGGTTCTTGGTGCTCAGGAACAAACACCGGCTCAGGAACGGGAACAGTCTCTGGATCAGCAGACGTGGATGGGACCAGCTGGACGGGCTCTGGCGCAGGATCAGCGGGCTCTGGCGCAGGATCAGCGGGCTCTGGCGCAGGATCAGCGGGCTCTGGCGCAGGATCAGCGGTTTCGGTAGTTTCGGTAAAACGTTTCGACTGCAAAGCCGCTTCTAACTTCAAAGACTTTCCATCCATCCGCCAACACATCACGTGATTGGCCACCCAAGACAGGCATGAGGAGACTGCCAGCCAAGCAACGGACCCGGGAAACCCCCTTTTACGCCGACAAAAGGAATCCCCAAAGGAACGCAAATACAAGCAAGTAGCCTCCAGACTCTTAACTGAACTGGTGCATTAACGCACCAGTGGGGCTCGACAGCCTTAGTCAAACGGGTTGGCGCGTATGGTTGGGTTGCGGAGAGATTGTGAGATTGTGGTTAGGTCTCAGCAGCAAGAGGGAAGTAGAGGTCAGTAAGCTGGGCTGAGTTGAGTGGGGGACGGAGGGGGGTGACTCTGGGACGCCAGAGTCACTGTCGAGCCCTCTTGAGGTGTCGTGGGCTAGTCGACGAAACACTGAGGACGGAAGGTGCCCACTTGAAGACCCTAGAGATGTTCCCTACTCCGCTCAATCCAGAGGGTTGTTATGGGGGGACCGCACTGTGGTTGCAGCCGTTGGTTGTGCTGACGCGCAATACACTGCAGCTATTAACACCAGACAGAAGATTCACATCACCAGATGGAAAGAAGCGTAAATGGATGGAGAAGCATAGGTTACTGTAAAGCTACGTCTTAGTTGGTGATTATCTTGGCGAAAGCCGAGTACAAATCAGCATGAAGTTTTAACATCTACTCTTGTGTAATGGAAATCATGAAGATCTGGATACGTCCAGTGACTGCGGTGAATAGTGCTACTGGCAACAAGGGAAAGACCTTGTGACAGCCTGGAGAGACAGCTGACAGGAGGAAAGAGACCCCAATGGGGCTGGTAAGGGTTAGCTACCCTTGTCGGCAGTATCCAGCTCTGTGTTTACAGGATGCTGGAGACACCCGCCCAAGGCTTCTGAAAAATTAAAGAGGAAAATACCCCTAGAGTCTGCGAGAGCAGGGGCGGAAGATGACTCAATAGTGGACAACATGGTTAACGACTTTGGAATGGAAACGAGTATAGAGAGTACTTCACAAAGACTAGTTCAGGTTCTGCAGTTAGCAAAGCCATTGAACTCCAAGCTTGTGTCTGTGGCTGGAGCAAGGCGACAACGGTCAGGGGTTTGAAGATTCATCAAGGGAAAATAAAATGCTTGAGGGAGAAGGGACAAGGGCCTCGCATTGATCAGTACTTCTTACGAAGTCAGTCAAGTCAGTCGAATGAAATCCAGCGACAACGGTCAGGGGTTTGAAGATTCATCAAGGGAAAATAAAATGCTTGAGGGAGAAGGGACAAGGGCCCTCGCATTGATCAGTACTTCTTACGAAGTCAGTCAAGTCAGTCGAATGAAATCCAGCGACAGGAAGCAAACCACAGTTCGCAGGATATCAGCACCCCTGTCATAGAGGAGAGGAGGGTTTGCACAGTTAGTGATGAACACATTGATTCTTGTGAACCCGGTCAGACTAACCAGCATAAGAGAGAAAAGAACCTCAACGGCCATAGGCCTGGAGTTAGATGGCCAAGAGCTTGTGAGAAAACTGCATGGGACACACGGTAAACACAGATCTATGCTTTGCATTAGAAAGATTAACTGGTATCAGTTGAAAAGAAGCTGGATAAATTTGGGGACATCATTTACGCATAATGGAAGTGAGAGGTTTGGTGTGGAAAAAAGGAAGGAAAAAGTACAAACTACTCCTGGATTGTCTAGACGGCAGCAGAAAATTGGAAGGGTTAGTTAGAGAAAGGAGACAGCTGAGGAAGCAATGGAAAAGAGCGGAACAAAGTCAGAAGGAGGGACTCAATCTCTTACAAAGGGCCATAAAAGATAAGCTTGCAACATTACGCAGAGCTGAGCGCCTACGGAAACGCTACAAAAAGAAGGAGCGTGCGAGGGCTAATTTCTATAAAGATCCATTCAAATTCGCAAAGAAGTTATTCACCAGTGAGAAGAATGGCACTTTAAACCCTCCTGTTACCCTCAAATCCGATAACATCTTTTACCCACTGGGGTCAATTTGACCCCAGTAATTTAAAACCTCCAGAATATGATTTCTTTTTTTTACAAAGGTTTGTGTCTCAGGTAATTTATGTCTTTGTTGACTACTTAAATAACCTTTTAAGTTGACATCCACCCACCACCCGCCCCTCCCCACCCCTCCCCCACCCTTATACATCCAGAATACCCATTGCACGACTATGGACAAATTTAAAAAATCACCATAAAATCTTACTGATTGACCTAAAATTGGAAAAGTATACATATTTTTGGTGTTTTATTTGTTTTATAATATTTCTAAGTATAGATTTTGGTAATCTATAACATTTGGAAAGAAAAACGTCTCGGTTACGTATGTAACCCTCGTTCCCTGAGTAGGGAATGGAGACATTGCGTCGGATGACGACGAATGGGGTTTCGCTTAGAAAGCCTATCGACTTCGAGTATACAAAACGAGCCAAAGAAATGCCATGGGTCTGCAGAATTTGCATTGCGTATCTCCGCCTTACCTCGTGGGTATAAAAGGAGGACGCCGGCAACATGCAGATATGTTTCTGGAACTCAGGCGATCCCCGCGGCTACAGCGGAAGTGGCAAGGAAGACGTAACGTCTCCGTTCTCTACTCAGGGAACGAGGGTTACATACGTAACCGAGACGTTCCCTTTCGTTCTCACTCCGAGTTACGTCGGATGACAACAAATGGGGTTACCAGTCTAATCATCGCCACCCTCTCGGCTGTCTTCCAGTGCCCTGCATAAATCTTAGATCCCTGTCGTGAGACTGGCACGGACAAAGGACTCCTATTTAGCACAGGAATACCAAGGTACACTGGGGAGCATATCCCATAGCTTTATAGGAAATATGCAATTATTGCCCAACCCATGGGGGGGGGGGGGACTTAGAGAATGCACATATGACCCGGAGGGATGCATATGGAGAACACTGGGGTGTCCAGCCGCAGGTGGAATATTTCAACCCCAGGGGTGGCAAGGTGGCTTGCCAAGGGAAAGACACATGCTCAGAGAGGCTTACAGTGGAAATACACATGTGGGGGTCGCTCAGAGGAGGGACCCCTTGCACACGGGAGGCACCTAGCCGAAGCGCAGGCAATAGGACACTGGCCGACGCCGACGTACTGGAGGAACTCAGGGCTTTCGGGGAAGCTCACCAGTCCGTGGAGTGGAATGGCGAGCAAGCGAAGACACCTGAGTGGGTCCAGTACTAGCTGGTTGAAGCGAGTACAACGAGAGGACACAGGCTCTACTCGGAGATTGTATAATTTGGCGAATGTGTTAGGTGTCGCCCAGCCTGCAGCTCTGCAGTTGATGTCTGCTGGCGAGGCGGCATGTGCTAGAGCCCAAGAGGACGCCACACTCCGGGGAGTGGGCAGTCACACCAAGGGGGCACGGTCGACCTTGCTGCTGGTATGCCAAAGCAAAGGCGTCCAGTATCTTTTCCAGTGAGACAACCTTTGCTTGGAGAGAGCCTTTCTCTTCAGCGTCCCCACCATAACAGACAAAGAGCTGGTCTGAGGTCCTGAAACACTGCCCTCTGTCTACATAGGCGCGGAGAGCACGTACTGGACAGAGCGGAGAGCACGTACTCGGACAAGCAGCAGTGCCGAAGGCATGAAGTCTTCCT